>CM021109.1:556511610-556645602 GCA_007115665.2 Sequoiadendron giganteum | reverse complement strand
TATATATATATATATATATATATATAAATATACATCCTATATAAATATTTATATCTACTAAATTGTCATAGATAAAATCTATTTACTGATTTAATGTTAAATGTCGTTCGTACGACGTGACAGAGCCATGAATTTCTGTGTTGGGAGATTTTTGATTTTTTTTATTTGTATTAGGTAAATGTTTTTTTTTTGTTAATAAAATTTTGTATTGTGGCAGTGGCTGGTACAAGGTACCGCCCACCGCACATACACTGTGGTGGGGAAAGCGTTGTACATGGGTCAGCGTGCCCACCTTTTTAGGGGGGACACGCTGCCCCATGGAAAGCGTCGCCCCCTGGTTATTGTCCATGGTGCGTCCAGCCGGTACATAGTACTGTCGGTGCCCACAGAGTTTTGTCCGCAAGTACGGGTAAGCTCGACACGCCATTAAGTTTTTTTCTTTTAAATTTTTTTTATTAAATAGTTTAAATTTATAAGATTTGTTTTAGAATGAAAATTTTATTTTATTTTATTTATTTTGACACCTGTGTGTGTGTCCATAGTCCGAGGTAGCTCGGGAAACGTGACAAGGGTTATAGAGTTTATTTTTATCATAATTATATTAATGTTATATAAAAATATATATGTATAAATATTATATATTTAATATATATGTATTTATTTATATATTTTATTGGTATTTGTATTTTTTTTAAGAGAAATGGTTATAGATTTTTCTAGAATGATTTAATGCTCAGGTTATAAAAATTTTTTTTAACAGAGTTGTTTTTTCCTTATTTGATTAAGATGCAAGTATTACTTTTAACATAAAGTTTAAATTTAAATTACATAAGTATGTTTTGTCATTGTTAGAATATTATTTTATTAATATATATATTTAAAAGTATATATATATATATATATATATGTGCAAATGATGATCAGTTTAGACATGTTAACACATGCATGTAGTTAGACAACAAATTTAACAAAAATCTTTTATTGTTCATGATTGGATAATGTTGCAGAAGTATTTGTTTTAGTGTTGAATTTATTGCGTTTTAGTGAAAATTTATAAGGATAATATTTTTTTTTTGCGAGAAGCATTAAGTAGAAATGTGGATTTAATATATCCGAACATAGTGTTTTTCGTTATCAATGCAATAGTTAATTATTTTTCCTTTTAGTGAATGCTTTGGAATGGGTAATTGTATTTATACATGAGAAGTCTTCCAATGTATGTGGGTTATTCCCATGTTAGCTAATGTTCATTTTTCCTTGGGTAGATTTATTTGAGTTGTTTTCCTCCAAGTGTTGGAGTGAGATTCTTTATTTGTCATCTCCTAGATTAGGAGAGATTGAGTTATTCAGTTCTATAACACTTGAGTCACCTTTGGAGTCTAGATTTGAGTAGTGAGTTATCCATTAGAAGAGTGGCTTTTGTAAGGGGCCGAAGCCCAAAGAGGTAAATCGGTTAACCTTCGAAAGTGATTTTAAGAAGTGATAATTAAAGTAAAGTACTTAGATTACTAGGATGCATTCACATTAACCAAGATAAAATTAACCTCACTCGCAGACACAAGGGCTTGTTTAGACTTGGGGTGAGTGAGAAGGCCTGGAATGGCAAGGTCAACTAGCTTGTCCATACGAAAGGTAGTTGATTCCACTTGAGTGAGTATGAGAGCCAAGATTCGGTTGAGTTCACCAGGATTACCGAAGCCTATGAAGGATGCCCAGAGGAGATCTCATGACGCACCTTGCGATGACACTCTATCTAGGATAACCTTGATTATATGTTGTGTGTATGGTTTCTTTAGCACACTTGATTTTATTATGTCTGGAAGCAATGTAACCATGTTAGTGTTAGATTTATATTGTGCATATGTATGGTTGAGTCAGTTTGTTCAGTTAGTCAGCCTTTGGTTAGAGGTAGTAGATTTCTTGTCCATGTTGTATTTTTACTATCTCCTAGCATGGGGGGTGGGCCTTCGGGTACCACTAGGTTGGGTGGAACATGCACCAAAACCGTTGGGTCCCCCATTGTTCTTCAGTTCGTGGAAGCGAGACATCTAGTTGGACAGCTTGCAGATATTGTTTCTCTCTTCTTGTACTATTGTAATTCTTCTTGTATCAGTTGTATTTACCCCTCTTGTTGTAATGAGGTGGATCTTGTAATTATTATACTCTTATGTATTTTGACTCATTATGGGAATGAGGATTGTAATCTTGTAATGGATTATGTAATGGAATTATGTGATGGTTAATCTATTCATAGCTTGTATTTACTTATGTTAAATGTATGTCATTACTTGAGATGTTTATTGCAATGTAATTTAGATGATGTATGTTAATGGGAATTAACTAATCTCGGTTACGTAGCCTTAGGGGAGGTTGTCAGTTAAAGGTGAACATGTATGTTTAATTCATTTAAAAAAAAAATTAGTACGCTTTTGTAGTAGATTGAAACTTCCTCTAGGGTTGCGTGGCGGGGCATTACACATGGTATCAGAGCCAAGGTTTAAACACTGGGTGCTCTGAGATTATGATGTACCCATTACACTTAGTTGTGTAGGTTTTTAAGTGTACCTTGTCTAATACCCTTTTGTGTCTGTGTAGGAGTATGCCTCCTAGACGCGGACGAGGGAGAGGACGTGGATGTGGCCAGGTAGATGGTCGAGGGGAGAGCCAGCATGACTCACCACCTCATGTGTCACATATACTAGAGTAGGAGGAGCATCAGGCTTCATAGAATGATCCAGGAGGTGGTGGTAGACAGTTATATCCTATTAGGGTCGAAGTTGCATGCAGACCCTTCGAGGAGGCTATGACATTATTAGGACCGCGATAGGAGGTATGTGTAGGTAACCCTGTGGTTGGGACATTTACAGCTCAGACTGATATGTTAGCAGTGAATTATATGAGGGACTTGATTCGATCACAACCACCTCGATTTGATGGAGTGGGTACTGGTCTTGAGGCCGAAACCTGGTTGATAGGACTTGATCGATGTTTCTCTATGCACCCGTTTGATAGTAACACCAAAGCGTTGTGCACTATTATTCATCTCCGGGTTTTGCAACCACTTAGTGGAAGCTAGAGGAGCAGAAGCTCCATATAGACATGAGTACAGTATCTAGGGAGATCTTTCTTGAGAGATTCAGATCCCACTTTCTCTCCGATCATTGGCATCAGTGTAGAGGCGACGAGTTCCATGCCATACGTCAGCTAGCCATGATAGTTGATTAGTATGAGAGGCGATTCTATGAACTTAAATAGTTCGCAAGAATAGGGGACAATGAGGGAATGTTAGTGCAGCATTTCATCAGGGGCTTAAACGCCCGTATCAGTGGAGGTGTTTGGGTCTTTGAACCCAAGTCTATGGATGTAGCTGTGGAGAAGGCATGGTTGGTGGAGGAGAACCTGACTATGGTACTAGGAGGTCATACAGGTGTTAGTATTGGTGGTGGTACAAGAGCTAGGACTAGTACTCGAGGGGGATAGACATAGGGAGTTGTGCCTCCTAAGACTCAGCAGGTATCAGTATAGGGTAGTGAGTAGCAGTCATTTCAAGGGAAATGAAAAGGTTTCCAGCAGGGACAGGGTAATAGGAACTGGAGACGCATGAAGCGTTTCAATGCTGAGCAACCCGCTCAGAGTGCCCAGTCTACTTTTGGAGGTAGTGTACAACAGTCTAGTGCACCAGTAGGAGGCAGAGGTTATGGTAGAGGCACAGGTTGCTTCTCTTATGGTTAGCAGGGCCATATTGCTAGGATGTGTCCCAATAAGGGTACGTCGGGATTTACACAGAGACCAGTGGCATTAGAGTCGATAGTGGGAGATGCTGGTAGAGGACATCGTGTGTTCACAATGATTGATAACCGCCAGGCAGAGCACTAGGGTATCGTAGTAGAGACCTATGGTATGTTACTGGGTAATCCTGTTACTATTCTTTTCGATTCAGAAGCATCAGATTCTTTCATTTCGTCATCGATTGTGTCACATTGCAGATTGGGTGCTATAAGGCAAGCTGATAGGTGGCAAGTAGAGTTAGCGTCTGGTGCGAAGGTTGCATCACATTCTATAGTACCTGACTGTAGGTTAGAGATTGGACCACTTTCCACTACCTTAGATCTTCAAGTTATACCACTGGGATCCTACGATGTTGTTATAGGTATGGATTGGTTAGAGGCTCACCGAGCAATTATTGATTGTCGACGTAAGTTGATTTGGTGCATTAATGCATCAGGTGGAGAGGTGGATATTATAGGAGTACAGAGATCGATATCTTCGAGGATCATCTCAGCTATGCAGTTGAGGAGATGTGTTCAATAGGGATGTCAGTTGTTTGCTGTTTCAGTTGACGATTTGGGTTTAGGAGACGGAGAGGAGAAGGTAACTCTTGATAGTCATCCTATTCTTCAGGAGTTCACAGATGTCTTTCCTAATGACATTCCAGGGATGCCACCTAGGAGAGATATAGATATTAAGATTGATTTAGTACCTGGATTAGAATCTATTTCATAAGCACCTTACCGTATGACTACTCAGGAGCTAAAAGAGCTTTGCTTGTAGATGGAGGAGTTATTAGAGAAGGGATTTATTCATCCTAGTGTTTCACCTTGGGGAGCACCTGTCATCTTTGTGAAGAAGAAGGACGGTTCACTTCAGTTGTGCATTGATTACCGACAGTTGAACAAGGTAATGATCAAGAATTGTTATCCACTTCCCAAGATAGATGACTTGTTTGACCAAGTCAAAGGTGCTACCATCTTTTCAAAGATAAACCTTAAGTCGTGATACCATTAGCTTCATATTTTTGATGCAGATATACATAAGACAACATTTCAGACACGGTATGGTCACTACGAGTTCACTGTGGTACCATTCGGGTTGACGAATGCGCCATCTATGTTCATGAGTTTGATGAATGGAGTATTCTGGACATACCTTGATAGGTTTATTCTTGTGTTTCTTGATGATATATTGATATATTCTAGGGCAGTAGAGGAACATGAGGAGCATTTGCGATAGGTTTTGCAGTGTTTGTGAGAAAACCAACTTTACGCCAACTTGTTGAAATGTGAGTTCTTTAAGTCTGAGATCTAGTATCTTGGTCATGTGATCTCAGGAGAGGGAATATCTGTGGATCCTTCAAAGATTCAAGCTATTCTTTATTGGCCTGTGCCCACGAATGTGGTAGATATCCGTAGTTTTATGGGGCTTGCAAGATATTACAGGAGGTTTGTGCAGAGTTTTTCCAGGGTAGGTCATCCTATCACTTCTCTTCAAAGGAAAGGGAATAGGTTTGAATGGTCAGAGCAGTGTGAGTCAGCTTTTCAGGTTCTTAAGGATAAGCTGAATAGTGCACCGATTTTAGCGATACCTGATCCCATAGGATATTTTGTGGTTTGTACATACGCATCTTTTGAGGGCTTAGGTGCAGTCTTGATGCAGGAGGGATGAGTGATAGTTTATGAGTCGCGTAAGCTTAAGGATCATGAAATTAATTATCCCACACATGACCTTGAGTTAGCGACAGTAGTCCATGCATTTACTAGATGGAGACACTTCTTACTTGGGCACAAGTTTGAGTTACACAGTGATCATAGGACTCTGCAGTATATTTTCACTCAACCGAATCTTAACACTAGACAGAGACGTTGGATGGAGTTCCTTTGTGAGTATGACTTCGAGGTGAAGTATATTCAGGGGAAAGATAATGTTGTAGCTGATGCACTCAGCAGACGTAGGCATGAGATTTCTGAGATGAATCTTATGGTAGATTTATAGAGTGGAATTCTTGCGACTCTTCCAGCAGATAGTTGGTACTAGGATGTGAGAGCAGAAATTGAGGCAGGTAGACCTCTTGAGGGCAGATTTATAGGATATTCACTTGAGTCAGATGGGTTACTTAGGCATTCAGAGCGTGTTTACATTCCTTCAGTGGGTGACCTTCGATCTTTGGTTTTGACCAAGGCCCATCGTGCACCTTATTCAGCCCATCCTGGGGTGAAGAAGATGCATGCAGATCTACGCCAGTTGTATTTCTGGCTAGGGATGAAGAGGGATATTGCAGATTTTGTAGCGCGATATTTGGAGTGTCAGCGGGTGAAGGCTGAACACCAACATCCAGCAAGGCTTCAAGAGCTGCACCTTGTACTTGAGTGGAAGTGGGATATTATCTCACTGGACTTCATTGTTGGTTTACCCAACTCCTCACAACGACATGATGCCATTATGGTGATGGTTGATAGGTTGACGAAGGTGTCACACTTCTCGCCTATGCGTGCTTCCTATAATGCATCACCAGTTGCTAGAGTGTTCATGGAGGACATTGTGAAGTTGCACAGTATTCCGTGTCAGATTATTTCTGACAGGGATCTAGTGTTTACTTTAGCTTTGTGGACATCATTACAGCATGCTATGGGGACACAGTTGAACTTTAGTTTAGCATATCACCCTAAGACAGATGGTCAGACAGAGAGGGTTAATCAAATCCTCGAAGATATTTTACACATGTATGTCATGGATCAGCAGACACGATGGGAGGATTATCTTTATCTAGTGGAGTTTGCTTATAATAATAGCTACCAGAGTTCCATAGGCATGGCACCTTTTCAGGCCTTATATGGATGTCCTTGTCGTACTCCTCTTAGTTGGGATCGATTGGAGGACAGAGTGTTATTGGGACCCGAGATGTTACAGGATATGGAGCAGTAGGTGGATCGAATTAGGGAGCACTTGGTGGCAGCATAGGATAGGCAGAAGAAGTATGCAGATGCGCATAGGGTGGATCGTTAGTTTTTTGTTGGTGATAGAGTATTTTTGTGGGTGCGTCCGTGAAAGAGTCCTATCTGATATGGAAAGGGTTCTCAGTTGGCGCCTCGCTTTGTCGGACCTTTCGAGATACTTGAAAAGATTGGTCCAGTTGCTTATCGACTTGCTTTGTCGCCTAGTCTTGCACGTATACATGACGTTTTCCATGTTTTAGTTCTTCAACCTTATCATCTAGATGTTACTCATGTCCTTGATTGGGATTCTTTATAGGTAGAGGATGGGCAGCTGGCTTTGGAGCCCGTGGTCGTAATGGAGCATAGAACGCTCGCTCTTCGAGGGCAAGATATTGAGCAGGTCAGAGTACAGTGGGATCCCAGGGATGATACTTCATCCACCTGGGAGGATGCAGCTAGGATGAGGGAGTTATATCCCTACTTGTTTGCAGGCTTCCAGGAGTAAGCTTGGTCCTTGGGGGGGAGAATGTAATACCCCTCCGTTTTGTCTTTTTGTGTGTTTTCTTTATGCTATGTTTGGGATGCAGCTACTATTATACTGGACACACCTTGTTGTTTGTGTTTTTGATCACTACAATTGAGTGACACTGATTATCGTGTGATGTGGATTATCTGACTATTGTTTCACATGCATTATGGATTATTGATGTTAGTAGAGTTAGCTTGAGATATTGTATTACGTGATTTCTGATTATGATGTAATGTCAGTCTTTGATGAGTGGATTGGTGAAGAGGATGGTTTCACATCACTTGCTTGCGAGTGCCCTGCGAATCCGTGATTTCTTCTTCACGGTGTGTATTATATACTGGATATACTATATTATGTTGTTTACTTGGTTTCAGGTTGCAGGTACATGACATCGACTCCACCTGGTTTCACAGGTTTGAGCGTGTCGATCCAACGGTTAAGTTGAAAGGGAGATAGTAACTAGGTAACATGTGTCAGGTCTATGCCCTAGCCTTAGTGTGTCAATAGTCTTGTTTTGTGAGTCATAGTTATTTGATTTATTGTTATTTGACTATGTTGGATGCTTTATTATTTAATCAATATTTTAGAATTATTGCATTGTTGAAAGTAGAGGTTATTTTAATATTAAGTGAAATTTATGCTTAGATGAAATATTTAAGTTGTTGATGAAATTGTATTTAATTAAATTTTAATTTATTTAATTAATTAAATTAATCTTGAAAAAGGTTGAATTTAATTATTAAATAATTAAAATTAATTAATTGAGCTTATTGAAATAAATTTAATTAAATTAAATTAAAAGAATTGAAAGAAAAGTGAAATTGCATTTTAAAATCAATTTGGGGTTTTTGAAAATGGAAAAGGAAATAAATATCTATTTTCAATTTGCATGCATTTGAAAATTAGGGTTGTGTAAGATATTTTTGGATATATGTGAATTGCATGCATTGGATAAAAAAAGGGGATTGGAGAAGAATTCATGGAAAAACTTGCACAAAGAAGGATTTGAAGCAATTTTGGATTGTAGAGTTTGTTTGGAGAATTATTTGTTTACAATTATCGAAGTTCTTGGATTGGATCCGTTGCACATTTGAAGAAATTTCAGGAATTCTTGGGAGGAAGCTTGCATCAGATATTCATCTTCTTCTGTAGCTTTGGATTCCAAGTTTTGTCTTGATTATTCATTTCATAAATTATTGTTTTCAAATTTGTTAAAATCAATTGTGAATTGGAAATTGTTAGATGAATCTAGATTTAGATTTATTCAAATTTTGGGGAAATTGTTAAAATTCACTATAGGGTTTATTCAGTAAATAGGAAATGTTGGTTCATTGCTTAAATTAAACATTGATTGAAATTTAAACACTTAGGTTTTGGAATGAAGATTTTACCCTTATAATTGTTCAGATCTGTTCTTCAAAAGAAAATCAAACCCTCGTAGAAAACCTTCAGTAAAAGGGTCTGTTTGAATTTTCTTTTAGTTATTGTGAATTTTAAGGAATAGTTTTGAAAGAAATTTAGATTTTCACCTTTTTGACTTTGGAATGAAATTATGGAAAAATTTATCAAATTCATGTTTCTGGATTTATTTATTATTCCTTTGATTTTACCAGTAATTTAATCCTACGAAAATAAATATATTTATATATATATATATATATATAAAATATATATATAAATATACATCCTATATAAATATTTATATCTATTAAATTGTCATAGATAAAATCTATTTACTGATTTAAAGTTAAATGTCGTCCGTATGGTGTGACAGAGGCACGAATTTCTGTGTTGGGAGATTTGGGGACTTTTTTATTTGTATTTGGTAAATGTTATTTTTTGTTAATAAAATTTTGTGTTGTGACAGTGGTCGGTACAAGGTACCGCCCACCGCACATACACTGTGGTGGGGAAAGCGTTGTACATCGATCAGTGCGCCCACCTTTTTAGGGGGGACACGCTGCCCCATGGAAAGTGCCGCCCCCTGGTTATTGTCCATGGTGCGTCCGGCCGGTACATAGTATTACCGGTGCCCACAAAGTTCTGTCTGTGGGTACGGGTAAGCCCGGCCCGCCATTAAGTTTTTTTCTTTTATATTTTTTTTATTTTGTACTTTTTTTATTAAATAGTTTAAATTTATAAGATTTGTTTTAGAATGAAAATTAAATTATTATTTTTTTATTTTGACGCCTGTGTGTGTGTCCGTAGTCCGAGGTAGCTCGGGAAACGTGACATGGGTTATAGAGTTTATTTTTATCATAATTATATTAATGTTATATAAAAATATATATGTATAAATATTATATATTTAATATATATGTATTTATTTATATATTTTATTGGTATTTGTATTTTTTTTAAGAGAAATGGTTATAGATTTTTCCAGAATTATTTAATGCTCAGATTATAATATATATTTTTTTAACAAGTTGCTTTTTCCTTATTTGATTAAGACACAAGTATTACTTTTAACATAAAGTATAAATTTAAATTACATAAGTATGTTTTGTCATTGTTAGAATATTATTTTATTAATATATATATTTAAAAGTATATATATATATATATATATATATGATGATCAGTTTAGACATGTTAACACATGCATGTAGTTAGACAACAAATTTAACAAAAATCTTTTATTGTTCATGATTGGATAATGTTGCAGAAGTATTTGTTTTAGTGTTGAATTTATTGCGTTTTAGTGAAAATTTATAAGGATAATATTTTTTTTTGCGAGAAGCATTAAGTAGAAATGTGGATTTAATATATCCGAACATAGTGTTTTTCGTTATCAATGCAATAGTTAATTATTTTTCCTTTTAGTGAATGCTTTGGTATGGGTAATTGTATTTATACATGAGAAGTCTTCTAGTGTATGTGGGTTATTCCCATGTTAGCTAATGTTCGTTTTTCCTTGGGTAGATTTATTTGAGTTGTTTTCCTCCAAGTGTTGGAGTGAGATTCTTTATTTGTTGTCTCCTAGATTAGGAGAGATTGAGTTATTCAGTTCTATAACACTTGAGTCACCCTTGGAGTCTAGATTTGAGTAGTGAGTTATCCATTAGAAGAGTGGCTTTTGTAAGGGGCTGGAGCCCAAAGAGGTAAACTGGGTAACCTTCGAAAGTGATTTTAAGAAGTGATAATTAAAGTAAAGTACTTAGATTACTAGGATGCATTCACATTAACCAAGATAAAATTAACCTCACTCACAGACACAAGGGCTTGTTTAGACTTGGAGTGAGTGAGAAGGCCTGGAATGGCAAGGTCAACTAGCTTGTCCATACAAAAGGTAGTTGATTCCACTTGAGTGAGTATGAGGGCTGGGATTCAGTTGAGGTCACCAAGATTACTGGAGCCTATGAAGGATGCCCAGAGGAGATCTCATGACGCACCTTGCGATGACACTCTATCTAAGATAACCTTGATTATATGTTGTGTGTATGGTTTCTTTAGCACACTTGATTTTATTATGTCTAGAAGCAATGTAACCATGTTAGTGTTAGATTTATATTGTGCATATGTATGGTTGAGTCAGTTTGTTCAGTTAGTCAGCCTTTGGTTAGAGGTAGTAGATTTCTTGTCCATGTTGTATTTTTACTATCTCCTAGCATGGGTGGTGGGCCTTTGGGTACCACTAGGTTGGGTGGAACATGCACCAAAACCGTTGGGTCCCCCATTGTTCTTCAGTTCATGGAAGCGAGACATCCAGTTGGATAGCTTGCAGATATTGTTTCTCTCTTCTTGTACTATTGTAATTCTTCTTGTATCAATTGTATTTACCCCTCTTGTTGTTATGAGGTGGATCTTTTAATTATTATACTCTTATGTATTTTGACTCATTCTAGGAATGAGGATTGTAATCTTGTAATGGATTATGTAATGGAATTATGTGATGGTTAATCTATTCATATCTTGTATTTACTTATGTTAGATGTATGTCATTACTTGATATCTTTATTGCAATGTAATTTAGATGATGTATGTTAATGGGAATTAAGTAATCTCGGTTACATAGCCTTAGGGGAGGTTGTCAATTATAGGTGAACATGTATGTTTAATTCATTTAAAAAAAAAAAATTAGTACGCTTTTGTAGTAGATTGAAAATTCCTCTAGGGTTGCGTGGCGGGGCATTACACCTCCACCCATGTACACTAGATGGGTAAGGAAATAGATTTTGGGGTCATCCTCGTGGAGCTGTCGGCCTACACTACCGAACTCTTCAATTAGCTGGCTGCAGCCTTTCCAACACAAAGGCGTGGAAACATGGCTATTAATCAATAACATCATTAATAACATGTGCTCTGGAAATAAGACATCCAATGTTGGGACTTGTTCCTCCAAAAACTAGTGCGGGCCCAGTGATGTTATCAGTTTCCCTTAACAGAAAGACAGATTGCAAGTCTGTAGAAATAAAAGCACTACAACTCTTTCAAAGTGTATAAAATATAAACTATAAAGTTCTAGCAACTACCCAAGGGGTTGCGGTGTACTAGTAATTTATGAAGGCACCTAATATAAAAGACAAACAGAGATGAAGATTTTCATTTTAACAAACACTAGAAGAAAAATAAATTTATGAAGGTATGAAATATGAAATATAAATAGACATGAAGATAAAGAAACATTAAATAAATAGATATAAAGATGAGATTATGAGAATATATAAAACCTAATCTCTCAATCGATCAAACAGTCAAAGAAGTAATCGAAGAAGCAGCAGCCTAACATCTCTCAGTTGCTCAAACAGCTCCAGTCAATACATGTTATCATATTTTGCAAAATAGACAATACCATCAAGACCATGCTACTCTATATGACTAAGAGCTCTGTTTCGTTGATGAATCTATATTTTTTTTAATAGGAATTGTTAACATACCTTTTTTTTTCTTCTTCTTCTATTCAGTACATCGCAACTAATATAAGAGGAATACAAAACAACATTTATATTGATAAACAATTAGTTTTTGCATATCTATATTGTAGGAGTAGATATGAGCGCTACTGTCCTACTGCAAGTAAAACTCTATAAAGCAGTTAATATAACTACCATGATATTCTTCATCTTTCCCTCTACCATTTCAACTCTTAACAGTAGCATGAATAAAGTGCAGATAAGGCACGTTAACCATTTAATAGAATTCCTCATCAATACGTGACCTTGTCAAAATGCACGATTCTGATAGAGACGAATCCAAATCCATTTTTCCATAATCCCTCCTTGGTCCAGAGGCTATGGATGCTCCTCTTCAAAAAGTAGAATAAAGATTAAGAGGTTGGGTGGATCCGTCAACATAAGTGATTATCCAATCAAATTTGAGCACAATAATTTTGTCTTTTCTTAAAAGCAATTTGAAACATTGATGGCTGACGTAAAGGAAGGGGTGCCATCGATGAGAAGTTTTAGTGGGAATGAACAATAGTCCTGGAATGGAGGCAGCGTTATCACATCGTATTTATTGCAAACTGAATTTTGCAGGAGTTATGCTCGTGTCTCTGTGAATTTGTCAACACTCATTTATTGTACAACAGACAATTACACCCGTCACCTACCACTTAGAACACATAATCTATGTGGGTCCAAATTTCTATTGTTTACCAAATAATAGGCAAAATAATAGGTATAACTTTTTTTCCTTAAAATCCGTCAATAACACTCAGAAGTTTTGAGCCAATCAGATTGATAAGAAATAATTTGTATAATTTATAAAGATAAATATGTACAACTTAACTATACATAAATGAATTTTATTTTCTTTTGTTTTTAAATTTTAATTTTGATTGGCTGAAAACTAACTTTTTAATAACTAGTTAAGTAGTGAAAAAAAAATTCATTACAATAGTATATTGCCTAACGGCAAGTACTAATAATCACAACAAAAAATTTATTCTTTCCACAACTTTTCCTTTATTTTTAAATTTAAATATGGATGAAATAAATATGTCTCTGTCTATTGTAATCTAATTTCACCACTTTTTCTTGTGCATGCATAGACTTTGTCCACCAAAAACAAGAGATTTTGGCAAGAAATTAAACTTGAGATGATTTAAAATTGACGTGAAGGAAGATGATGTTTATGTCTATGTATTGAATTTTCGCTGAAGAAAAGTATAATGTATGAAGACCAAATGAATATACACAATGCGACATGAGATGACTAATATATTCCTTTCCCATATAAGTCAATTCATCTACTGAATAATGATAAATTCAAGAAAGTATTTCATCCCATTTTACCATTCATCGATGAAATAAATGTGTAAACTAATCTCCACACTTTTTCTTGTGTGTGAGAAAATCTCATCCATGTGTCTTGATTTAGCTATTAGAAAGTGTACACTTTCCACCAAAAACAAAAGACTTTATCAGCTATCCAAGAATACATAGAAATTAAAACTGACATGAACGAAGCGAAATGCAAAGATGTTTTTGTCTTGTGTAAACTGACTTCTCTCTTTTTATTCTCCACCATTTATCAGTGTAGACTTTGTCCCACAAGTGGCCGACAGAAACAATAGATGTTTGAACACTACACATGCCTTCACAACTTTATAATCATCACATTTCAAAGAGACTGTACACACAAAACTAAGAGTTTGATAGCTCTAGTTGTTTGTGAGTTGAATAGAGATGAAGATCATGGGTTTCGTAGTTTCTCCCCTCCTCTTACTCTTGTTTCTCTCTGCACTACCTTTTTATTCTTCCCATTCCTCCTCCTCTTCTTTTGAACAAGAACAAGAAGCTCTTTTGGGTTTTAAACATTCTCTCTTTGTGACCCTCACAATTCCTTTCTTGATTGGTCTCCTCAACATTCCTTTTGCAAGAAGACTGGGATTCTTTGCTCTTCTCTCCATCACCACGTGCTTTCTTTGAATCTTACTGGTATGTCTTTACTTGGACCTATCTCTCCTTTCCTTGCAAATCTCTCTTTTCTTAGATTACTTGCTCTCAGTAATAACAACTTCCACGACCAAATTCCTCCTCGACTAGGGAGGTTGTCTAGCCTTAGAATACTTAGATTGTCCGTAAATCAATTGGAAGGCTCCATTCCTACCACTCTAGCATCTTTCTGCTCTTTGAAATTTCTCATTATATCCATTAACCTTTTGAGCAACACTATCCCTTCCCAGTTTGGCCTTCTTTCACAATTAAAAATCTTTTATTTAGGAGGAAATCAATTGATAGGCACAATTCTACCTTCTCTAGGAAACATGTTCTCTTTAATTCAATTGATATTGAGAGATAATAGACTCCTTGGTAGTATTCTTATTGAATTGGGTATGCTTACTCAACTCATAACACTTCTTGTATTCACTTAAGAATGGTCTAAGCAGGAATGAATTAAATACTTCTTATCTAATTAGCAAATTTTTTTATTCCTTTACTTATAAATAAATCACAAAATTTATTTATATAGTTCACTTCTAAATATTCTTCTTATCTAAAATAATTTCTCCCTTAAATTAATTAAATGCACAAATTAAACTAATTTGTCATTTGGTTAATTTTTCCTCTTCCATTTAAATTTGAATTTTTTAATTCAAATTGGCCTCCAAATTCATATTCCTCTTAAATTGGTTAAATGCACAAATTTACTAATTTGTCATTTTGTTAATTTATCATCTTAATTTAAAATTGAATTGTAATTCAATTAGACACATTTCTACATATTCTTCTACCTACCTGCCACCTCACCATGTGTCACATGAAATTGAATTTTATAAATTGTAAAATGTGGGTTGTCCAACAACAAACTTGTAACCAATTTGAAACCTCCTGGACACATGGCTTCTTCTTTCCTCTAATTCCATTCAACACTTGGCAATTTTTTTCTTGTAGGGAATCATCTCCATGATTCTCTCTAGCCTCTTCATAGTTTATCACTACCACATCATTCCCAACTTGGAGAATTCTATAAATGTAACACATTTCTATAGCTTTCAATTAGTAGAATTTGACAAGTTTATGTTGCAAAAATCTCATTGTAGTTTGAAATCATTTGAAGAGCATTGTAGTTTTCACTTTACATTTTTAGTTTGTTTTATAATTATCATGGAATTTCCATTCTAGCAATTAGTTTCTTGCATCTTTTATACAATATTTATTCATCTTTGCATCATTAGTTTTAGCATCATTTCAACAACAATGTCTCATCATAGATCATTTAGCAATTCACTTTTAAAAACACAAAAATATAAGAATGTAGGCATTATAGTTTGCATTGCAAAATAGTTGCTCGTTTCTTAGGTTTCCATTCCATAGATTCATGTGCAATGAAAAGGGTAATGGAATGAGTTTGAATGCAAGGTTATAATAGTTTTTTATTACTTTTCCTTCATTAGATGTAATACATTTCATTGTTTGTGTGTTGGATAGTTATGATAATTAATCTCACTGACACATATAAATCAACACTACATAAAACTGTACCAAATGTGGGGCCAAGCCCCATATTTTGAATTTGTTTTTTTTCAATTTTTTCTTTGCAAGTTCTGTCAAAATTTCTAAAACAATGCATACAATTTTTTCTTTGGTGCATTTGGTTTTTGTTTCAATGCATTAAGTTTCTATTTCGACGCATCTAGCAGTTCTTTCAGCACATCTACTTACTAATTCAGTGCACCCAGCTACTCTTTTGGTGCATTAAGAGGTTTTAAATTTTATTTATGCTTTTCCAGTTAAGCGCATTCAATAGTTCATTTAGTGCATTCGATTTTTCTTTCAATGCATTCAGTTGTTTAACAAATTCGGTCTGAGTTTTAGTGCATCTAGTTACTGTAATGGCACATCTGGTTTTTACTGTGAATTTTCCAGATTCTAGAAATTGGTTTATGCATTTCTATTTTGAAAGAATTTTGCACACAGTTACAGACTTTGCATAAACAATAAAAGAATGTTGTCAAAGAATTTAAATATTGAAACTACTAACAATTGTTTGTAGGGGAAAATCTATTTGTCACTTCCTTTTGATTTAGTTAGGAATCTAGAATAATTAGGAGGGATAAATTTACACCATGTTTGTTGTGCTTGGAATGGTAGGCGAGTATGCTCTCCCCTTAAAAAGGTGATCAAAAAGCTATACTTGTTCATTTTATTTGCATTTTTGAACCTTAGAGGGCCTCCCTCCCCACTTCAAAAGGAGGGAACGACCTAGTCGGGAACACGCTAAAGCCAAGAGATTTCCACCCGAGATATAAATGTAGATACTCGAGGAAATTTTGAGTATAACGAGGATTGTTCTGACAAGAAGGGCAACAATGGTCTCTTTCTGCTTGGATGATCCCCCAAAAATGAAAATTTCATACTAAAACCCCTTTTGTTGTAGTAAGCCAAAAATTACCTTTCTATTCTTTGGTGCAGTAATGGTTGTTACCAAGACATCCACATTCTCGTAGTTTTTTAGTAGAGGTGAAAAACTTGCCATGGGAGATTTATGGGATTTTGAATCTTGGTTGGCCCGAGAAGTGAGTGCATTGTAAGGAGGAGCATGTGCAACCAAGCTTCTAAATCACCCACTAAGAATAAGTATGGCTAGAGAAAAATCCACGTGGAATCCAAAAGAATATTATCTTACATAGCCTAGGATTGTGCTTGTTTTATGTGTCTTCACCTATGTTTTTAAATCAAAATTCAAGCAAATACTATAATCTAAAATATCTAACTAGTGATTCAAGAGATAATTCAACCAAACAGTTCAAATTCACTATCAAAAAAAAGAAAAAATTATCAAACTGTCAAAAAACAAAAAAAAATTCTAGATTAGCTCATCCATTAACTGCCCCAACGTATTCCTTTTATATTTTAGGGCATCCATTGACTACCCCAACAAATTCATTGCATATTTCAGTGCATTCATTTACTATTTTGGCGCATCCCACTCATATCCTGGATCATATACTCTTTCAACACATCTATTGAATCCTGCAATGCATCCAAACCTTTCCATAGAACATCCGTACTCTAATCTGGCACATCTAGACCTTTCTACAATGCATCCATACCATTCCTTAGTGCATCTAAGTTTCAGTGCATCTGGGCACTATTTTAGCACATCTGGTAAGTTTGCAAATAGAAACTGAAATTTGACCTCCTTTCGAATAATTAGCTCCTTATTCAGATATTCCCTCTTAAACAACATCTATTCCTTATCCAAAATGTTATGTTGAGGGATTGTAAATCAACAAAAAATTTCAAGAAATCTCTTACCAAAATAATTAAGAAACCAAAAAGACAACTTGGCTATAAGAAAATTTTAGAAAAAAGACGTTTCTTGTACCAAAGTAGGAAGATATTACTTGACTATCAAAACTTCATACATAGATATCATGACTTTGATAGAGGTTACATCGACAATTTTTCTTTAGAGCCTTTATCTTCATAGGCTTATTTCCAACGAAGAGCTCTTTCAAAAAGGCATAATCATAGTTAGCCCATTCGTCATTCTTTCATTCCTCAACCAGCCATACAATATTCCAATCGTCCAAATCAATTTATACAATTGATCCCAGTCTTGTTGAAACCAACATTTTCAAGTGAAAATCCCTCATCTAATCTTTGATCAAACATCCAAAAGAGTATTTTTCATCACTTACATTTTTGATTTAGCAGTTGCATTTCACCATCAAGATTTATCATCCTCCATCAAGATTTGTCATCCTTTATCCCGAAATAAAGCTTGTTTAATCAGATTTCAACCAATCCCTTTTGGAACTCCTAAACTTTGGTAAAATGTTTATAACATCATCATCACTTGTATGCTCATCCAAACAAGATCCCAAAAGCTGAAACTCCAAGAAAAAGAAATTGAAACCTAGGATACCATGGCTAAACAAGAAGAAAACCCCTTTCATAACATTCATTCAACCATAACTAATGAGGTAAATGAATAAGATGTCCAAAAATCCCAACAAGACCCCAATTTCTACAAATTCTTGGAAATTTTTTTTGAAAAGGATGGGGAAAGATGCCTCTTGATGTTAGAAAACAAAGGAGTCAAGTTACCCGACGATTTTGATGTCTCACAATTGAAAAGATCTCCTAAGAAAACAGAAATCGAGACAAAAAATGAAACAGAAAATAAAGCAAAAGCCAATGACCCCATAGAAATTTGAAACAACAAATCCAAACTCTTCAACAAAAAATTTAGAATATGCAAATAGGGACTACCAAAAGATACTCGATACAAGATATATGTCCTTACCTATTCGATCAAATTGTCAACATGATACCATTTCCTAAACATTGTGAATTCCCTAGATTTGACAAGTATAATGGGAAAACCGATCCAATAGACCATATAAGGGAATTCCGAATAATGAGTCTTGAATTTTCCCACGAGGAAACATATTTGATGAGATTATTAACACGTTGTTTGGGAGAGCAATGCATGCAATGGTTCTCATAATTACCTCTGGGGATCAAATATTTTGAAGAATTGGTAAACAAGTTTATTACTAAATATTCATATAACATCTAACATGAAATCACTATGAAGGATCTTTGCAATGTGAAACAAAAGAAAGGGGAGTCATTCCTCATTTTCTTACAAAGATGGAGAAGACTATTCGCAAGGTATCCCCATCTCATTCCAAAAAAGTAGAAGATAGAGGTATTCATTGATAACTTGAATGATGACATGAGCTATAGGCTTGAATTACAATGCCCTCCAAATTTTGAGAAATTGATCAAAAATGGGATCAAGATTGAAGAAGCTTTGGCCAAACGACGAATACTGAAAAACAATAATGAAAGCAACTCATCTAATTCCTCCAACAATGATACACCAAAGCTTTGGAAAAAGTACAAAATTAATGGCAATGATACCTCAGTTGAAATGCATAATGCTAAATTGGTCATCAATTTGTCAAGAAGCACCTTGAATACCAATCAAAAGACCACCTAAAACATCAACCAAAGTAGCAATCAGAATACCAACCAAGGAAATGCTCAAAATAATCAAATTAACCCATCATCCAAGACCCTACCCTACCAAACATCGAATAATTGTCAAAAAATTATGCCTTTGGGTCAATCATATGAATCCACATTGAGAGAGATTATTGTGGAAAATCTTATCACTCTACCTGGCTTCCAAGGTTTTGAACCCAAAGTAAAATCATCATGGTGGAATGAAGCTCATTACTATGAATTTCATCAATGCAAAGGTCACTTAACCAATAGTTGCATACAATTGAAGCATAAGATACAAGATTTGATTGGCAATAAGATCATATGGATAGAAGAGCCTCAAACAAACATTGATCATGGGGTATTCAAAAACCCTTTGCCAAGTTATGACAAAGGAGAATCTTCTAACATGAACAAAAAAGGAAAAAATATGAACTATGTTCATGACACCACCATTTATCATATCTCTGCCATTGAAGATCACACAAATGACATTCAAATGAATAATACACCAGATCCTATTGCAGCCAATAATCCAATCAACAACATCGACATCCTCTCTAATCAAGTCCTTAGTATCCAGCAAGACATTCTTGTAACAGATAATCAAGTTAATGTCATCAAAATCAATGGAAAAAAAGATAGTGTGCTCATAAACGTAACCACAAGGGCTCAAACCAAATATGTTTTGAAAGGAAGTTCTTCCAAAACACCCGCTACTACATCTCACCAATATAAAATTATTGATCAGCTCTAAAAAATCCTTGTGCAAATATCAATATTGGAGCTCCTTAAAATCTCTCCTGCTCAGAAGGAAATCTTGGAAAAATCTCCAGTCGATACCACAGTGCCAAATAATTTGGAAATGTGTGCTTTTGAAGCCATGGTGGGACATCTAGTTGCACCTAATTTCTTATCCTTTTCAAAAAAAAATGACATATATCTCTCACTCATCCTCATAATGCAACCCTCCATATTGAAGTCTTAATCCATAAAACTCATGTCAAGCACGTCCTTATAGATAGAGGATCCAAACTTAATATATGCACTTTAAAGCTTGTTCGTGCACTAGGGTTCTTTGAAAATGCAATAGATGAAAGAAATAATATCACAATAAAAGCATATGATGATGAGGAAAGATCTTCAAAAGGATTGGTTGTATTACCAATTCAAGTAGGACCAATTCAGAAAGATGTGGTTTTTCAAGTTTTGGATAAGGATTTGACATATAATATACTCTTGGGTCATCCTTGGATACATGAAATGCAGGTTGTACCATCAACATACCATTAGTGCCTCAAATTTCCTTGCAATGGGCAAGAAATTACTATTCCTCTCAATTCCAATAGTCCCCAACAGTGCAATACCCTTAAGGTGGTCCTAGATGTATTTGTGCCTCATAATAGAGAAGCTCCAAATTCCACCCCTGATATCCCTAATAATTCAAGTCAATCCAATCCTTTGTCCAAGTCACTAGCTACATCCTCTGATGAAGCAATTCAATCAAGTTAATCATCCAAACAACTCGAGAAAAAGGAAGAACCCAGCCCCTCTGCATCTACCAATTCTAAAGCCTGTCTCAATACTCTAGCCAAACAATTTGAGAAAAAAGTCCAAATCAAATATAAGGGCGTAGGTGAATATTCCATTGCACAATCCCTCTGCCTCTCGCAATTAATGACCAAAATCCTATGGTCAACCATCAACCCCATCACAACTAGCCTCACAACTGGTCACACTTTTTGATGGTTGATTCATAAAAGAAAACACCCAAGTGGAGGAATTTGATGATAAAGATGTTTTGAATTGGCTTTACAAGGATGAAATTGATCCTCAAGAAGCAATGGCTAATGTTCAAACCACTCATTATGGAAAAGTATTCTCAATCTTGGAGATGATAGGATATGAAGGACAAGGACCTATTGGAAAAAGGAAAGAAGGTATCATAGAACCTATCCAACCCATCATAAAAATCCAAAATACAAGACAGGGTTGAGATATAAAGAGAATCAAAAGGATGAAGAACTTAAAGTAGAAGGTTGTTGAATGGATCCTATAGCTCCAAGCAAGTGATCACTATGAAACTAATTCCAATAAATATGAGTAGGATTTGCTATTAGAAGATCATGTCATGATAAAGACATTGATGTGATACACAAGTATACTCCCACACTCGAGGAGGGACAAAGCTCACAATTAAGACCACTTGAATTAGGAATGCATAATATTGATGGTTCAAGTGAAGATGATACAACTCCTAGTGAGATGAATTACTCGGAAGAGAGCAACATCATAAACCGTGATCTTTCCATATTATTATTCGATGACAACGTTACCATTAGGACCCTTACAACATTTGATCTAAACCCATCCGAGAACCCCCTACTATTTCTACACCCCGAACTCATAGATTGGGACCAAACCAAGCCTATCAATGTCCCCACCTTTTCGAATGATGAAGCCATCATTAATTTCCTCTGTGCTGGTAATCATGAAACAATTTCCACCATTGAACATCATAACGAAGCTTCATGATAGGGGAGTGTCAAATTTCCCATCTACAAAATAAATGAAACAAAAGAAATATTCGGTGCTGAAAACCATTCCATGGTAGTATTAGATCAAGAAAGAGTAAAAATAAAGAGTGCATCCAATGATGAAAACCTCTCCAAGACATCAAAGGATGGGAAATTTGACACTCTCCTAGAGTGCTTCCAAGAAAGATCCAAAGTCCTGATCAAACCAACACAGTCCATCAATGTCAACAATGTAGAAATAGTAAAGATTCTCCATCTGACATAACAAGAAAATCCCAACTTTATCAAGTTATTTGAAGAGTGACAAGTCAACTTTTTCTGGTCATATGTAGACATGCTAGGGATAGATCTAGATCTCATCATGCACCATTTATCTCTTCCTTCAGGAATCAATCCATTCAAACAAAAGTTGAGAAAAATGCATTCTCACATTGCCCTATCGGTGAAGGCACAACTAAAGTTATTGGATGTTGGATTCATCAAACCCATTGACTATGTAGAAAGGATATCCAAAATTGTACTTGTTTCAAAGCTTGATGGAAGAATATGAGTTTGCACCGACATTAGAGACCTCAATAAGGCTTTCCCAAAAGATGATTTCCCCTTGCCTAATATTGACATCATTATGGACTTGACAGTAGGCCATGGAATGTTATCACTAATGGATGAATTTTCTAGCTATAACCAGATCAAGATAGCTCTTGAGGATCAAGTTAAGACAACCTTCACTTGCCCATGGGGAACCTTCTGTTGGAACAACATTCCCTTTGGGTTGAAAAATGTAGGGGCCACATACCAAAGAGCTATGACAACCATCTTCCACGACATGATGCATACTTTCATGGAAGATTATGTGGATGAATTGTTGGAAAAATATTACACTAGAGATAGACATCTAGATATGTTAGATAAACTATTCACCAAATTAGAGAAGTTCAATGTTCACCTCAATCCAAAGAAATGTGTATTTAAGGTAACATCAACAAAGCTACTTGGGTATATAGTGTTAGAGAAGTGTATCGAGGTGGATCCCACAAAGGTAAAAGCTATAATGAAGATGCCACCCTCAAAAAACATCAGTTAGCTAAGGTCCCTCCAAGGCAGATTCCAATCAATCAAAAGATTCATATCACAACTGGCCGACAAGACCCATCCTTTCACTCATCTATTGCATGGGAATGTTTCCTTTCGATGGGATGAGAAGTGTGAAGAAAATTTCAAACAAATAAAACAATACCCAATGAGGCCACCTGTTCTAGCACCTCCAACAGAAGGAAAGACTCTTCTATTGTACATTACCACTACTAACCAACCATTAGGAGCCTTGTTGGCAGAGGAAGATTCAACAAGGAAGGAGAGAGAAATCTATTACATCAGTAGAACTTTAAATGGTTATGAGATAAATTATACATCCATTGAGAAAGCTTGTCTAGCTGTAGTGTTTTCCACCCAACAATTGTGACAATATATGTTGAATCATACAGTTAAACTCATAGCTAAGATAGATCCTTTGAAGTATCTCCTAAGCAAAGAAAATATAACAAGAAGATTGGTCAAGTGGGTAATGGTACTTATTGAATTCGACATCCAATATGTCAATAGAAAAGAGATCAAAGGGAAAGCCATCACCGATCAACTAGTTGAGGCACCGATTCATGATGATCATCCCATACATGTTGAATTTCCAAATGTTGATATCCTAACAGTAACAAAAAAATAGTGGGTGTTATATTTTGATGGTTCCTTTACTCAGCATGGATCAGGTGTAGGAATCCTATTCATTACTCCCTTGGGAAACACCATTTTAAAGTCCTATTGCCTGATGTTTCCTTGCACCAACAACACAACCAAATATGAAGTACTTATCATCGTAATCAAGATAGTTGTGGAATGGAAAATTATAGAGCTGCAAGTCTATAGGGATGATCAACTAGTCATCAATCATGTCAATGATGATTATCAAACTAAGGATGACAAATTGATGCCCTATAAGAGAATGATTGATGATTTCAAGAAATATTTTTTTGATATCAAATTTGGTTAAATTCTAAGGAGTGATAACAAAGTTGTCAATGCCATGGCTACCATTGCCTCTCTGCTATAGATTTTGAAAAAATACAACCGTATGAAATCATGGTAGATCAAATATTTAGCCCTTCTTACGATGACTCTGAGTCCCAACTCATATTATAGCTAGATGATGTCGATACCTCCATCTATGGGAAGATATACACTTACCAAAAAGATAATACCCTACCCCTTGATCTCTCCCAGAACCAAAAATGAAACTTTATCCACCAAGCTACCCATCATACCCTTATAGAGGATGTACTTTACTATCGAGGTCTTGTTGGAACTCTTTTCCGATGTCTAGAAATTGACAAGTCTGAAACAACTTTGTGAGAATTTCATGAGGGTATTTGTGGAACTCATTCAAGTGTTCTAACCCTCGCTAAGAAAATCCTCTATTTGGGGTAATATTGGCCAACTATGGAGAGAGAAGTCATCCAGTTTGTCAAGACATGTCAAAAATGCCAAATCCATTCATCGACGCAAGAGTTACAACCCTTTGCATCAACGTGGCCATTTTTCAATGGGGGTTGGATCTTTTGGGAAAAATTCACCCATCTTCGTCCAATGGACACAAGTTCATCATCACAACCACATAGTACTTTATGAAATGGGTCGAAGTCATGCCTCTAATCATCATCACAAGGAAACACATCTCATCATTCATCCTAAAGAATATCATCTGTAGATATGGTATTCCTAAATCCATTATCACTAACAATGGAAGACCTTTTAAGAATCAGGACATCCAAGAACTTTGTGAAAAGTTTCATATCTAGCACTAGTTTTCTATACCCTATTACCCTCAAGGGAATGACCAAGCAGAGGCCTCAAACAAAACCATCTTGAAAATCTTAAAGAAAATCGTCAACGATGTTGGACATGACTGGCATGTTCAACTAAACCCTGATTTGTGGACCTATCATACAAGCATCCACACACCCACAGGAGCCACACCAGATGCACTTGTCCATGGATCTGAAGTAGTATTTCCCATTGAGGTGGAGATACCATCACTCTAGGTGTCCTTGAAAGGTCTCATTTTAGATGAAGATTATTGTGTGTCTAGACTACAAGAGCTTAAATTGTTGGATGAACGTCATTACCTGGAAGTGGATCATCTAAAAGCATACCAACAAATAATTTCAAAGAGTTACAATCACAAAGTCAAACCTATGAAATTTTAAGTAGGTGATCTATTATTGAAATAAAATCCTCGAAATCAGCAAGATCGAGAAAAGAAAGGAAAATCTGAGCCCAATTGGCTAGGTCCTTTTGTTGTGGTGTCAGTCTTTGGAACGGGGGTGTATCAACTATCTACACCAGAGGGGGATCTATTTGAAGAACCTTTGAACAACCTTCATTTGATGAAATTTTACACATAATGCATCCAGTGCTTGTTTTAAAAGTCCTAAAAAAATCCTAAAAAGTAGAAAAAGTCTTGAAAAAATGGTCACCCTAATGAAAACCTGGCAAACATACATCTTGGTAACAACAAAAAAATCTGAAAATCTGAAAAAGTACAATAAAAACAAATGGTGAGAACTTGGTAAATAGACACTATTTTTGATAAGTTAGCCTCTCGTTCTATTTGAGTATGTATTGATCATCTGCTTTTTCCATCACTTTGCATTCATGCATTTATTGCAACAAGTTTCATGTCCATATCTGGTTACTTTGGTTGTGTTCCACCTTTGCTTGGTCATCATTATACATATCCATAATAAATTTTGGTTTGTTCTCATTGGGGGAAAAATCCTAATCTCACTGGGGGAAATCACCGTTGAGCTTAAATCAGCAAGAAAGCAAGCAACAAATGTAACCTTGGAAAAAACAACAATTTAAATAACCATCAAAAGAATCAAACATCAATCAACCAATCAAGTAATCATGTAAATCAAATCGAAAATCAAGCCAAATCAAATCAATTCTCACTGAAAGATTATCTTCTGAAACATGGTTGGATTACTTTAACATAAATTTTTGATTAATGTGTCTTGATTTTTGTTATCATAATTTGGGAGTACCTCAATGATGTCACAAAACTCGAGGGGCTATGATGGAGAATGACAATTTCTTTGTCTGTTGTCTGTCAGTCAATCATTACTACTATGCAAATTGTCATGGGACATGCTCTATAAAGTATCATTGATGACATTCTGAATTTGCATAGGAACATGACAAACTCTTTTCTATTTATACAAGTGATACTTAGGTCATCTTGGTCTAATTATATATATATTCTTGTGTTATCTTGCATTATCAAATCTCAACGGAAGTTGTATGGAAGTTGTACTCAGCTCATCATGGTCTAATTATGCCATCGATGTTTGTACCAAATTTCAACATAATAAAACACCCAATGATGATAATAAGAAAAATTAATTAGATGGCAACATTGCATGGATATGCTTGCATTCATTTTAGTTTTGCATTTACATTATAGATTTTTCCAAAGCTGGTAACTCTCAACATGATGTTATTTCTCACAACAAGATTGAGTATACTTGACATAACAAAAAAGAAATCATTTATTTGCATTGAAATTTCCATTTCATATCATTAGAAATCATTGTCATATATCCAATAACACACATCATTCATGCATTCATTCATTTGCATCATGAAAAAAATCCAAAAATAATGCATTTCCAAAATATCATCATCATTCTTAATCCATACATTAAGGTCATAATAAATACATTCTTCCATGCATCCATAATCCATCCATACATGCATTCATCATCAATAATAACATCATAATCCATTCATAATCCCTTTGCATTCATGCATTTAGACCTAACATATTTGCATAGAAAATACCAAAAATATAGAAAAGTGTATATCCTTTCATTTGCACCATAGCATTCATTACACATAAAAATAATAGCATCAACATCTTATTAAAGCATACATTCATACATCCATAAAATAATCATAAAGAGCATGGCATAATCACATAGAACATAAATTAAATGCATCCATCCAGAGTAAAAGCATCAACACATAGATCACTAATACGTCACTGCATATCATATAACCTCAAAATAATATCATGTCAAGTATACAATGATATCAAATGAAATGAAAAATGGTAAATAAAAAATGTGGCAAAAACCAAGTCTCTAAATCAAAGTGTGAATCAAATGTGGCCATTTGATCATGTGGTTCTACCTCTTGAGGTCACAGACCTCCACCCAACATCGCCTGCCCCTAATGGTCCTATCCCTAATGGCCCTGCACCTAGTGGAGGTCTTCCTAGTGGTCCCATTGGAATTGGTTGTGCCATGCCTCTATAGGTGGTACAAGACTGAGAGCGACCAGATCTAGATCGGGCATAACTGACCCTCTGCTGTGCTAGTACCGCATCATAGTACTTTCCCATTTAGTACTCCACCTCCTTGGAAAACTCTCTCAGCTCTCTGACGAGGTCACCTATACTAGTACATTGGGAAGCCATATGTATCCTATCAACCACTACCACAGCCTAATCCCCCTGTCTCCTAGCTACATCTCTCTTAGCAGTGAGGGTGGCCACCTAGGCCTGCAACTACACTATCTACCCCTATAGCTATAAATGTGTTGGATCATGAGCCTGTATCTGGGCCTATGCTTGGGAAAGCTATTCTTGTAATGTTTGTATCTAGCCCTAGAGTGTCTACACCTAAGCTTGTAATCTAGCTATTTTAGTCTACTACCTATAGGAGGGAATCATAAGAATCACTTGTCGTTGTCCATTAGGTGTTGACCTCCTCTTGGGGATGACCCCAAAATTTGGAGCATCTCTCCATCTACCACCACCATATCCACCACCATCTCCATCACCACCTCCCCCTCCATCTCCTCCATCATCACCCCTATCATCCCCCGCCTCCTCCTCTGCCTCCTCCTCCTCCTCACCTCCATCCCTTCTCAGCTGCATAGCTAGCCCTACTCTCCTCTCGACCTCCAAAATGGGTGTAAGATCATCTAGACTAGATATACATGGAAATGGATGTGTATGAAAGTACTCAGCATAATCTACCATCATCTATCCATCCACGATCTCTCTAAGGTGCTACCAAAAAATAAGTTATAAGCTTGTCATAGTACTCAGTGCATGCGACATCATAGTCAAGGGTTTTCCCCCACTCTAGAATATCCTATCAACACCTAGCATAATATGCCACTCCCTATGGCATCCCTTGAATACGACCATACTTCCTATAAACTCTACCAAAAAGAAACCACTCAATAATGTATGGTGTCCTACCAATCAGATACCTACAAATAAACACATAGGGTATCTCCATGTCATCCTCCAACCATACCTCACAATCAAGATACGACCTCCATATCACTGTGTACAAATCATCCAAGACTCTCCTCCAATACTCCAAATTTCCCAGCTTATGCTCGACAAGTGGCCCTGTTTAACCAAAAACGTACAGTCATCCTACTGGTCGAGCCTTGACTCACACTGGTCATGTAATAGCTATGTGCTCCCAGGCCCAAAGTTGTAAGATTGTACATCCTATTGTGAGACTGCTCGCCCAAAGATAAACTACTTGGTGCAAGTAATGATACAAGTGTGCTAACATGCATGAACCCCAATTATACCTCGTACCATGGGCAATCATGATATCCAAAATCTAGCCCCACCCAACTAAAAATCCCTTCAACCTATGGTTGGGGCAGAGAAATCCTCCAATAAATCTTGCTAGTACGCATGGAAATAGCTGCCTAGATCTAATCAATTCCTGCCAAGGAATTTCATAACCAATGAACTAATCATCATGAAAAATATGACAAATAGCATATGTCCCCCTACTCCTCATGATCATATACCACTAGGTCCCCAAAATTGGTATCCTCAAAATGTTGTAAACATCCTCAGGGGTAACTATCATCTCTCTAGTCGGTAGATGGAAGGTGTTGTGGTCACTATGCCACCGCTCTACAAGCACCGTCAACAACCCCCAGTTAATCTGGTATTGGAGCATATCTATTAGAGAAGTTAGTCCACACTGGTCAATAATGGCAATATCTACCAGATTCAGCTATGGGATCATGTCCCATGTCCATGGAAAGTGCTCTTGAACCTATAGGTTCCCTAAGCCACTCTCCTAGAATCAAATTAAAAGCATCAAGTCAACACATCAATCAAATCAGACTACCAATCAGTATATCATTGAATCAAATTAAATCACATGATATTTTGATCAAATCTCGAAGAGCACCTATCCTATCACTCGACTCTCATTTGTCATGAGATCGATCAACATCAATCAACCTATCATCATTCCTTGTCTATCATGAGAATGATCATCAATCTATCTATCTATCCTATCTATCCTATCATTGTTCCTCACCTATCATGAGGATGATCATCAACCTATCAATCAACATCATCCTATCATCGACTGACATGATCATCAATCATCAAAATCTAGGAGAAATCTATCAAAATCATCAATTTTGGTTGAATGCACTAAAATAGAGTTTCTATGCACCAATCTACCAGATGCACTAGAACAAAGTCCTGATGCGCCATTTCATGGATGCACTAGAAAATAGATCGCATACTCTAGAACAGGGTCCTGATGCACAGTTTCCTAGATGTGCTACTTGACATACCCTATGCTCAACTTTATCCTATCAATGTGCTAAGAACCTTGTGTGCTAATCTAACACCCTAATGCACTAAAGCAAGCTCTAGATGCACTAGCCTAATTTTGGGTCCTAACCTAGCCCTATGCGTTAATAAAATGACCCTATCCATTGAAGTGGGTTCTAGATGTGCTAAAAATCTAATCTAATGCACTAAAACGTGTAGAAATTTTAAGTTTTAAATGTAAAAGGTTGGAAAATTTTGAATTTAAAATTTGAAAAAGAGGTTCTTAGGGTATGTACCGGAGGTCTATATGCGGCCAAATGCTAGTGGTGGCGAACTTGCTCGAATTTGAGTGTGGCATGAAATCCTATCCATCTTTTCTCTTTAGGCTCTCAGTTTTTCAAAATGCACAAGTTACAAATGACCTCTCTTTTACCCTTTTAGACCTTTTAAAGGTTAATTAAGGGATAAAAACTATGGCATTTATTTAATTTTTCAAAATGGGCCTTCTAATCAACTAATCAACAATGTGGTTGAACTATTATCATTATCGAGAGATAAATCAGGTCATCCTCATCAAATATGAAGATCATTAGAGTATCATCGAAAAATCATTTAATCATCCAAAAATCAAAAATCCGTGATTTATCTCCCAAAATGGCATCCTTTCATCATCACTTAAAAATTAGAGTCTAGGGCATGTCAAAATGTTATCATCATGATCAGAAAAAATTATTCTTTGAAGCAACATTTGCGTTTGTGCACATCACTTCAAAGAGGGGCAAAATGTATGCACTTAAAAATGGTTTGAGCATGAATTAATTAAAAACTTGTTATCTAATTAACAAAAATCTTGATTCCTCTACTTATAAATAAATCACAAAATTTATTTATATAGTTCACGTCTAAATATTATTCTTATCTAAAATCATTTCCCATTTAAATTAATTAAATGCACAAATTAAATTAATTTTTTATTTGGTTAATTTTCCCTCTTACATTTAAATTTGATTTTTTAATTCAAATTGGCCTCCAAATTCATTTTCCTCTCAGATTGACTAATTTGTCATTTTGCTAATTTCTCATCTTCATTTAAAATTGAATTTTAATTCAATTAGGCACATTTATGCATATTCTTCTAACTACCTAGCACCTCACCATGTGTCACATGAAATTGAATTTTATAAATTGTAAAATGTGGATTTTTCGTCAACAAAATTGTAACCAATTTCAAACCTCCTAGACACATTGCTTCTTCTTTCATTTGATTCCCTCCAACACTTGGAAAATTGTTTTCTTGTAGGGAACCATCTCCATGATTCTCTCTAACCTCTTTGTGCTCAACCATTGATGCCATAGGATCACAATCGTGACCGTTCATCGCTGCCACATCATTCCCAACTTGGAAAATTCTATAAATGGAACACATTTCTATAACTCTCAATAAGTATAATTTGACAAGTTTATGATACAAAAATATCATTGTAGTTTGAAAGCATTTGAAGAGCATTGTAGTTTGCACTTTTCATTTTTAGTTTATTTTAGCATTATCATGGCATTTCCATTCTAGCACTTAGTTTCTTGCATCTTTTATACAACATTTCTTCAGCTTTGAATCATTAGTTTTAGCATCATTTCAACAACAATCTGTCATCATACATCATTCAACAATTTATTTTTAAAAACTTAAAAATATAAGCATGTAGGCATTATAGTTTGCATTGAAAAATAGCTGCTCGTTTCTTAGGTTGCCATTCAACAGATTCATGTGCAATAAAATATTTTGAGAACATGGATTGAAGAATCACCAAGAATAGAGGACAATGGAATGAGTTTGAATACAGAGTTTTAATAGTTTTTTTTATTACTTTTCCTTCATTATATGTAATACATTTCATTGTTTATGTGTTGTTTAGTTATGATAATTACTCCCACTAACACATCTAAATCAACACTACACTTCTTCTTTGGGGAAACAACCTCACAGGAACAATCACAGCCTCCCTAGGAAATCTAAGACAAAACTCGTGTTCTTACTCATGTTCTATCTAAGACAAAACTCACATCACATGGCATTCATCAATCTCATCCATCGATCTCTCTTTCCATTTGAGCCGATCATTCAAAAATCCAAAATCTATAAATGTCCTGTCATCATCATTATTCCTCCTCCCGAAATCATTCATTTTTGAGAAGAGAGACTATTCTTCGATATTTTGCTTAGACACTCGACAAAGCTATACTTGCATTCAAACACTGAAATTTGAGGGCAAGAATAGTAAAAAGGAAAAATGGAGAAGAGCAATCAAGATAATTCGAAGGGATGAACACATATTCGGTGAGAACTTTCCATTAAATTGTTTAGTTTTTAGTTTATTTCCTCATTTTTTGTTGTTAGATTTTAGATTATTGTTTAGATTAAGATTTAACTTTGTTATTCTAGTTTACAGAAAAATCTATCATGTTACACTATGACTTGACTTGACTATTCTACTAGTGAGTGTGTGTATAAGCTCAATTATTCTTCTTTATCAGTTACTTCACCAAGCCCTTCTCCTAAGTGATACTTCCCCTCCCTTCCAGAGGATTGATTCTGAACCTACATCCAACTAATCACATTTTCATGGTAGTCAGTCATTCATCAATACAAACATTTGCATCATCCTTTTCATAGTTAGAATATCAATTTAATAACCATTCATTCCATATATGCATTTCAATACAATAATTAAATGAAAAAAACATTCATTCATAATTCATTGATAACAAGGTACAAACATATATTTCCAATCAGAATTCTAGATACATTCACAAATGGAATTATTACCCTAACATAGTAATAGTAACTAGGTAAATGCACAATGTTGTGTGAAAAATATGTAATGTTGCAACTCACCAAACCCTAGGAACAAAGGATACAATATTGTATGCAATGAATAGCATGAATCTAGATCTTGAATCTTGATTGTATGTTATGGATCTTGACTTGAATGCTTTCTTGAATCATAAGAACCTACATCACAAATTTGTTAGATAAAAAATAAACATGATGCATGATGACTTTGACATGATGCTTGATTCTTGAATATAGCTCTAAAATACTTGATAATCAGCTCTTGAAGGCTCTTGAATTCCCTTGATCAAAAATTTGATATAAGAATGCTTTCTTCAACTTTCTAGGAGAAAATATGTGAAATAACCTTGTATTTATACTTGTTTATGCCAAATTTCTTGAAATTACAATACTACAAGATGACATTAGATCTAGGAGAATAAAATCCCACCAAGAATTTGAATTTAAAATAGGTCCAAGCTAAGTGAGACACATACACCATTTGGGGAGTATGAGTCCTAGTAGGCTTATCTTGAGACACAAATTTCAAAAAATGTTAAGTTCTATGTGAAATTCAAGGCCAAGCCCTGAAACTTAGCTGGGACCCATACACCCAAGGTGGCGTATGAGTCCTAGATCACTAGATCTAGGACATATAATCCAAAATCATTAAATTAGGATTGGATACTTGATACGTGTCAGAATTATCCTCAAAAAGATACATTAAATAAGGCTTGTGGATGCAAAATAAGACCAAATAAGGCATAAAGAAGCCCAATTTTAGCAGTGAGGGCCCAAACAAGTGTGAAAATGTAGAGAGATACATTTTTTTACACTACAGATCCAAAACCAAAAAATATGGATATAGAACCTTTGATCATCATATCCAAACCACACAAGCATATCTTCAACCATGAAGAGAGGTAGAGTGCAACATTGAACACACCTTTATCACACTACACACTCTTTTATTCAAATTTTCTCAAAAGCACTTGCAAACCAAGTGAACCATCCACATTAGTAGCACCAACACAACACTACAACACCTTTGCATCATGACTACAACATCTACAATACCAACAATCTGCATATCTCCAATATCTACTCAACACAACACTAGAGGTTGACATCAATGATAACATAGTGCAGCACACTTACTGCTGACATCAATGACAACACAACACCTTCTTATCAAACCACAACACACACGCACTAGCACCAATATTTGACAACACCAACAATCTCCATATTTTTTGTTGCATATAAACAAGGTTAAAATTTTGCTAAGATTTATTATAATGCCAAAAAAATTATACCAATGCCAATTCTCTTTTTTATGCCCATTTTGAGGTCCATAATGTCTTAATATAATTATATAAAAACATGTGGCACACACTTGTGTTATTTTTGGTTCATTCTCTAATACTTTTCATTTACTCTCCTCCACATATGTCTATGCATGCCACTTATCTCTATCCTATTAACACCAGTTTCTACATATTAACATCATTATTGACACTAGTCCCATATAATTGATCCTTTCCTTAAAATCTACTTGTTCTAATATATCTTAGTATTCCATTTGTACACATGTGTGAGATAAATCATATTTATTCCAAATTATCCTATATAAATATCAAAGTTATTGCTATCTAGGTAATTCTATGTAGTGCACAATAAATTCTTAGAGATCATTAAGGAAAATTTGTATACATTGTTTGGCATGAAAATCATTATTTTTATTTCTTAGTTATTATTTGGTTAAAATATTTACATTTAATTCACTTATAATATAATGAAATACTTTGTAAATAAGTAATAAATAATCATTAAAATGATTAATGACATTCTAAGAATTCAATGGATTGCCTTTGGTTTTTAGTGTTTATCATAGTTTTAAATAATCAACAAGGATATAGATGACATTTTAAAAATGTTATTTTAGAAAAACATATATTACATGGGAAGCATCCTATATAGTAAAGAAAGATTTGATACTACACTACATTGATGGTGACTTGTTTTGCACACCATTTTATAGTGAAGAATTATCATGTGTACTCTTTATAGTTATATATAAGCTCAAATTAGAGTAAGGAATTATTGAAGCTGGTAGAGATTTATATGGAATAAAATTTAGATGTCATGATCATTAGGATCCAAACTAAGGGAGTGTCAGTGGTTAATGTTAGGGACCAAAAGGTCTAGCCAATAAATTGGAAACTACAAGAAAAGTTAACTATGATTTTTCTCACCTAATTCTAAAAACAAGGGTATTGTATGTATGATGTCAATATTCTACATTAACTATGTTATACAATATTTTACATTTCTTAGAGTGTGAGATTAACATGATATCAACAGCTGCACATGACTAATCATATCACATGATTTCTTGTCATGTTTTCAAACCAAGTGTTTCAAAACCGTTAAATCAAATATTCATGGATTGACCAAAGGAGAGGATCTTGCCCCACAAAAATCCTCTATGGTGTTTATTTATATTGCTTGTTTTGTAAATTTAGATTCCAAAAAGTGGGGTGAAGAAGTTCTAGGTGACCAAAATTGTACAAGTTGAATGAATAAACATGGACCAAATTGGGGGATTGATTGTATGGGCACACAAATGATATATGCAGTTCTATAATAAATATTTTAGGCTAATAACAATCATATGACAAGGTCTCACCACTAGTCATAATGATAAATTCAAAAATACAACGTATCACAAAATATTTGATATCAAACATACAATCAAGTCCCTTAGTCCTAGAGCTAATATATGATGGGACCAATCTTTTTATGTAAAATTGAGATATATAAGAAAGATTTAGGAGATTGCCTCACATGAAGAAATTTTATATCTCATTTTGGACTATTGGACAAGAAAGTAGGGCAATGAGAAATCTATAAGTTGAAATGATCCAAAACCTCACGTCTACTCCACTCATGATTTACCCATGTTTGTATCACCTATATAAATATATGTGTCCTTCAAGACTTTAATTACTCCATAAAAACCAAAATATCTCATACTTTATTCATTTGCAATTCATAGATGTTTGGATTACTCCATTGACATGCCCAAAACATATTTAAATAATACAATCACTAATTAATAATCATAAATAAATTATAGTAAGAAGATATTTTTAATTACAATTTTAAATCTAAAATACATTTTATTTATTATTTTCATTATTAAAATTCAAATTCTTAATTTAAGAAAACCAATTTATAATCTAAAATATATATTTTTTAATTTATAATTCATACTAACATTATAACTTAATTAAATACACAAAAAAATATTCTAACCATTTAAAATAGTTAGTAAATACCTAACACTTAATGCTACCCATCATAATTGAAAATACTTTAATTAAAACTAATAATCACAACTTCAATTTTATTTACTTTCCACAACTTTTCTTTTATTTTTAAATTTAAATATGGATGAAATGAATATGTCTCCATCTATTGTGAACTAATTTCCACACTTTTTCTTGTGCATAGGAGAAGAACTATTAGTAAGCCTACACTTTCCGCTAAAAACGAGAGACTTTATCAGCCTGGTCAAGAATACATAGAAATTAAAACTGATGTGATTTAAAATTGGCATGAACAAAGCGAAAGACGAAGATGTTTATGTCTTGTGTAAACCGACTTCCCTCTTTTTCTTCTCCACCATTTACTAGCGTAGACTTTGTCCTACAAGTGGCCCACAGAAACAAAAGACGTTTCACCACTACACATGCCTTTGCAGCTTTATAATCATCACATTTTGGAGAGACACAACACACAGAGTTGGATAGCTTTACTTGTTTCTGAGTTGAATAGAGATGAAGATCATGGGTTTCGTAGTTTCTCCCCTCCTACTACTCTTGTTTCTCTCTGCACTGCCCTATTATTCTTCCCATTCCTCCTCTTCTTCTTCTGAACAAGAACAAGAAGCTCTCCTGGCTTTTAAGAATTCTCTCTCCCGTCACCCTCACAATTCCCTACTTGATTGGTCTCCTCGTCATTCCTTTTGCAATTGGACTGGGATTCTCTGCTATTCTCGCCATCAACACATGTTTTCTTTGAATCTTATTGGTATGTCTTTACTCGGACCAATCTCTCCTTTCGTTGGAAATCTCTCTTTTCTTAGAGTACTTGCTCTCAGGAATAACAACTTCCACGACCAAATTCCTCCTCAACTAGGGAGGTTGTCTTGCCTTAGAATACTTAGATTGTCCGTAAATTAATTGGAAGGCTCCATTCCCGCCACTCTAGTATCTTGCCGCTCTTTGCAAGTTCTCATACTGCTGTATAACCTTTTGAGCAACACTATCCCTTCCTAGCTTGGTCTCCTTTCACAATTAGAAATCCTTTATTTAGGAGCAAATCAATTGACAGGCACAATCCCAGATTCTCTAGGAAACCTATCCTCTTTAACCGATTTGAAGTTGGAAGACAATAGACTCCATGGTAGTATTCCCTTTGAATTGGGTATGCTTACTCAACTCACAATACTTTATCTCCAATGAAACAACCTCAGAGGCACAATCCCTCCCTCCCTAGGAAACCTATCCTCTTTAATCAGCTTGGATTTGTCAAAGAATAGACTCCATGGTAGTATTCCTATTGAATTGAGTGTGCTTACTCAACTCACAATACTTTATCTTTGGAGAAACAACCTCACAGGACCAATCCCACCCTCCCTAGGAAACCTATCCTCTTTAATTGACTTGGAGTTGGGAGACAACATGCTCCATGGTGGCATTCCCATTGAATTGGGTATGCTTACTCAACTTATAATTCTTTTTCTTTCACGAAACAGTCTGATAAGCACAATCACACCCTCCCTAGGAAACCTATCCTCTTTAAATATCTTGTATTTGGATAAAAATAAACTCCATGGTAGTATTCCTATTGAATTGGGTATGCTTACACAACTTGAAAAAATTTATCTTTGGGGAAACAACCTCATAGGCACAATCCCACCCTCCCTAGGAAACCTATCCTCTTTAACCGACTTGGAGCTGGGAGACAACATGCTCCATGGTGGAATTCTGATTGAATTGGGTATGCTCACTCAACTTAGCAATCTCTATCTTTCACAAAACAACCTAACAGGAACAATCCCACCTTCCCTAGGAAACTTGTCCTCTTTAACTGAATTGTATTTGGATGGAAACAAGCTCCATGGTAGTATTCCTATTGAATTGGGTATGCTTTCTCAACTTCGAAAACTCTATCTTAGATACAATAGCTTGACAGGAGTGATTCCATTTTAGGTTTGGAAAAATATCATTCAATTACAATAATTGAATTTAAGGAAAATCCAACTCATTGGAGAATCCCTAGCTCCAAATAGTCTTGATGACTCCCATAGCTAAGGTGCATCTTGCTCTTGATCACATTCTACTAGCCAAAATTTGGAGCACGTGGAATTATCTCATAACAAGCTAAGAGGGAATATATAATGTGTAGCCAAACTCTAGAGATTTAAAGATGATGTGTAATTTTTATCCATTTATAAGGAAAACATAATTATTGGCTTATATATGTAGAGAAATAGAAATAAAATACAAGAAAAAAGGGATATTGTTTTTATCCTTGAAAATATCTTCATTCTTCTTTACAAAGGACTATTTAGATTTGTAATATTTTCCAAATCTTATCTCCAAGCTTGTGATAGCACATCTAATAATTTATTTTTCTATTAACTTATCTCAAACATGGCCTTGATCCAGTTTTATATAAAGGGAATGGAATCCATATTTAACATAGCACTAGAAAGTCCTCTATTTGTGAAACATGCTTATCAATATATTAGATATGGATTGTACCTTTTATTTTTTAGCATATGGAGAATCTATTGAAATAAATGGTTGTTAATGTAGTATAAAGGGAACAATGATCATGTTGGATTCCTTTTTAATAATGGTATTCATTGTCAATTCTTACATTTCAAACTAATTATTGGTTAGGAGAGGTTGCTTATAAATTATTTAATGGTAGCATGGCCATGGAAAAGTTGTGTGCAAGAGAAACAATTGCAATATTGGCAAGGGATACCAAAACTTTGTGTTTAACACATTTCTAAAAAAAATTAATACTCAAAAATTTATCCAACAACATTTTTGAAGTAAAATCATTTTCTTAATGAAACAATAAATGTGATCCATAGCTACATTAGTAATGCATATCATCTTAGGCTACATGAAAAAATTATTGCTCAACGAACAACCCATTCAACTTATATTTAAATTTATTCCAGATATAAGACCCTTATAATAGTATTAAGATATAAGACCCTTATAATAACTGATTAAGATATATATAAAATTTACATTAGCTAAACATCTTGGACAAAATGTTGCACTTCTACTAATTGTTTATACTTTTAAAAGATAGACAATCAATAGATAAATTTATAATAATTAAATGATTTAGCACAATGGATAGGTTAGATAGTTATACTTTTATAGATATTTATTAGATCTTGATTACATATTATTTTCCCTTAACATATTATCCCTATCATGACCAGAGTTTAATGGAAATATAGAAAGATGGTTTATACTATAGAGGGCCAATGTGTTTCTTCCTAAGTCTCCCATCATTCAATGTAGGCTATTGAAAGATTCAATGAAAGGAATAGTTAAATTATATTTCTTTTGAGTAATGTTATGTGTTTTATTTTTTATGTTTTAATCAAAATTTTACTCCCTATTACCCTTGTCTCTAGAGAATCTCAGTGAGTGACAAACCTTTGTGATAAAAAATAATAAAAAATAGAGGGAATTAGAAAATAATTAGAAATAATTGAAAAAATTATCAATCCATCTACCACTCAAGGGTTTAATAAATTTTTAGTGGGGAAAATTTGTGATTAGCTTGTGTCACCAATATAGAAAAATCATATTTTTATTCTTGAAACAACCTCATAGGATCACTCCCACCCTCCCTAGGAAACCTATCCTTTTTAACTATATTGTATTTGTCAAATAATAGACTCCATGGTGATATTCCTATTGAATTGGGTATGCTTACTCAACTTAGAGATCTTCATATTAGAAATGATAGCTTGATTTGGGTGATTCCATTTTAGGTTTGGAAAACTATTAGTTACAAAAATTAAATTTAATGGAAAGCTAACTCATTGGAGAAATCTAAAACTCTTTTTAAAATTGTACCCAAATTCAATTGCTTTATTTAGCTAGTAACTGATTGAGTGGAATATATAAGCTTATATGATAGTCCTATCAATAGAACTATTTCATACCAACTTGGTCAACTTCCACATCTTGAAAGATTGTATTTGGGTAAAAATAATTTATATGGATTTATTCCAAAATATTCAATATTCATATGGAATTATTCCAAGATTTTAATTGTATGGAATTACATGTTTTATAGTATCTTATTCCTTCTAAATTATTTGAAATTATGGATATTGAATTAGTTTTATTTTAATTTTTTATGAAGAAATGGAATCAAAATGGATGCTCCTAAGGGTATTTGGGTTCATGTTGATGCTAGACCTTTTACATTGAGTCCCTAAGAGAAATAAATTATTGTACAAGTTCTATTTATGTTAATATTTAGAATTTAGAATATTAACATCATATTAAAGAATTGTAGTATAATTTCTTATGAATTCTATTATAGATTAGAAGGCAGGAATGACTAGCTTGGAAAAGTTAGAGATATTGATCCGGTGGACATTTTTCAGTGAAAATTGAAGTGTCTTAATTTTCTCCAGAATCAGCACCATTAGAAAGAGCTCGGCGTCCTGATTCCAACGCAACTCGAACAGAGTGAAAAAGAGTCCGTTTGCATGAGTTATGGCCAGTCAAACCTTGGGTCAAACTGGGATCAGAGGGCGTCCAGGAAGTGAAAAAAATGATTGTTTCATAAATCAATGAAAGCAGTGTCAAGTCGAAGAGCTCATCGAGGCGATTCTGACGATGTTCGTTTCGTCGAAATCCAACATCGGAGGCTCAAGATACAGCTAGTCAAAGTTCGGTTGACTTGACGGTACAGATGATGACGTCATCATGCTGACGTGTTAGTCCATACAGTACGGAAGCCAAGTGGACGAATTCAAATGAAACACGTGGCAGGTGACTCAAATCGTACGGACCAATCATATCATGACACGTGTCCAGTCGTACAGTACGGGCATCCCAAGTGGCAGTCCAGTCATCGGCTTCGTCATCAGACACGTGGCTGCATCGTCAGTAGCTCGGTTAGCACTTTCGATGAATAGGAGTCTGACACATGTCTCCCAGTCAATAGTACGCGTATCCCGTGAGCGGCTTCATCAGCGGACACGTCATCCGGAGTGGGCGAATAAGGGCGTTACACGTGTCGGTTGTTGTATGTGGTTGAACGTTGGAGCAAAAGTTTGTTGCAACGGGCCGGGCTCGAGCCCGCGATCTCCTCCCAAACCGCCGATCCATTTTGCCGTTGCATCAGAAGTCAACGTCAAATATAGAAATAGCCCGGGTTGTTTTTGTTGTTTAAAAATTACGGGCTAAGTGATAAAAGCGAGGCCGGCGGGGTTGGAACCGCCGACCCCGTGGCCACCAGGAATATTAAAAGTCGTTGCGCCACCGAAATAGCTTTGTTATATTATGGAGCTCGGTTCATTTTGTTCATTGATTAGAGTCCGAATGTCAACAAATAGCCTAATTTGGCTAAACTTCCCCTAACCACTAAAACAAAATGTGTCTAAAAGACAAATGAGCCAATGTACGAATTTTTATTAGGGGGTTATGTTGTTATGGTGGTTAAGCCTTTTTAGGCTAATTTCATGTATAAAAGGAGGAGGAATGTAGCTCTTAGGAGTTGAGTGAATGCAGGTGACATAGTGAAGTCCAGGTGGAGAACGAGAGAATGCTCGGGAGATGATTGTAATTGTTCCTATACGTCGAAGTTATGCTATGCTATCAATGTGCTTGAAGGGGATGATGCTGTCTCAATTGTAACTGTTTTGGAGTATAATCGGATCGGTCACTCCGTTGGAGAGGGGCCCGGAGACGTAGTCACGTTTGTGGCGAACTCCGTTATCAATTGTGGTTTCGTCTCTCTATTTCTTCTCTCTTTCTGTTGTTATCACCTTGTCATTTTAATTATTTCCATAAGTTAATTTTGATATTATTAACTTGTAAAAGCATTGTAAAAGTTTAAGCATTCCATTCTGCAATCTAGTCTAGATCCTATACAGATCAAGAGGTATCAGAGCTCAGTTGACTATTATTGTAGTTGTTTTCTTGAATGCTAACGAGATCCAGGATTTAGAAGGGTGAAGGCAAGCTTGAAGACTTTAATCTTGAGATCGGGAAGCGAAGAAGTTTTCTGAAGATGTTTGTGTCTGGAATGGAGGTTCCTGATGAGATCAGTGAGCAGGAATTCCGAAGAGCATTCCTCGAGATGAAGGCTAAGGTGGACATTCTTTTTCAAGAGAGACAAGAGCGGAAAGGACATGAAGGAGGTTCATCAAAGCAAGAAGATCGCAAAGACAAGAAAGAGAAACATCATGGAGATGGTGACAAGCAACCAGATCCACCCTCTTCTTCTTCTCCTCCCTCTTCTCCTTCTTCTCCATCTTCTCCTCATTCTATTTCTTCTAATCCTTTCAAGAGTGGGTATAAGCCTAAAATTAAATTGGATGTAAAATTTGATTTACCAAAGTATTGTGGTGAACTTAATGCTAAAAAATTGGATGATTGGATTCAGCAAGTAGAAGTCTATTGTAGAGTCCAGAACCTATTAGATGATGTTGATAGGATCCAATTAGCTACTCTTCGATTAGGAGGTACAGCTTTAACCTGGTGGGAGAGTAAGACTAAGGCAGAAATTTCACAGCATGGTAGAGTCAGTTTAACTTGGGCAGAGTTTGTTAATGCTCTTAAGAAGCAATTCTATCCCCTAGGACATATGCAACAGTTAATGATGGACTGGCAAATGTTTAGGCAAGGGAAAGTTCAAACTGTCCAAGAGTACACCCATGAATTTAGGAAAAGGGCTATTGCATTAAATGTTCCTTTGTACACCCAGGACACTTTGTTGAAGTACATAGGAGGTCTACATTCCTACCTTAGGCATTTTATTTTGGTTTTGAATCCTAACAACTTGGATGAAGTTTGTGTCCAAGCTACCCACTTAGAGTTAAGGGGTAAAGGATCTTTTATTGATAAGTTTGATAATGATGTAAAGAAATCTTCTAAGAATGCAGAGACAGGGAAAGGAAAGAGGACAGCTATAGTTAAGTTTGCTTGCTCTCATTGTGACAGGAAGGGTCATGATGAAGAACATTGTTGGCAGTTGCATCCAGAACTGAAGCCTAAGTGGGCTCAAAGACAGAATCAGAAACAGAAGGGTAAGGAGAAATCCACAAATGTTGTTATGGATCTTGGTTCCGATTCAAATGATGAAACTAAGATAACAGCTATGGGTATGAAAGGTAAAGCTCCTAATTCCAGTGTTTCCTTTGATAGTTGTGCTTCTACTTCTAAAGTTAATGATGTCTCTGAAGATGTAAAAAGGAATGAGCTTTTTCATTTAAGGGTTGTTGCTAAGAACAGTAAAATTGATGCACTCATAGATAGTGGTTCTCAAGTTAATCTGATTTCAGAAAGTGTTGTAAAGAACTTGGGATTGAAAACTACATTGCATAAGAAACCTTATCCACTGGGTTGGATTTGTGAAAATGATAAGCTGCAAGTAACAAGACAATGCACTTTGAGATTCACAATCACTAGTAAATTTGTGGATGAAGTATAGTTTGATGTAGTTCCATTGGATATCTGTGGGATAGTGCTTGGTAGCCCTTACTTATATGACAGGAAAGCTATATTCTATAGGGAACAAAATCATTATCACTTGTTTAAAGATGGCATTCAGTATATTGTACATTCTCACAGGATTAAGACTGATCGTTCTTTTGCAAACACAGGGCAGTTAAAGAGGGTAATTAATGCAAGTAAAGAGTTAACTCTTATGTCTGTCAGTACAGGTAGTTCTACACTTGAACTTGGAGTAGCTAACCAGGGTCAGATGTTGCAGGATGCACTTGCAGTATAGCATGAGAAAAAGATGATTGAAAGCATTGATGGATCCTTGGGTAAAAATGTTCCTGTTGTAAAGGATCGAATTGTTGTTGACTTATTTTCTTTCATTTCTGCATTGATGTTCAGCTTGATGCTAGTCAATTTTTGTTGGTTAGTGGCTACGACAATTGATGTAGAAGCTTATGGAAGTGATACAATACTGTTTATGTTCAACAACATTGTTGCAGTCTTTATTGTGCTTGTGATCCAGGTTTTCAGATGTACAGAGGATACAGGACAAGTGGGGAGGCCAAGTCCTCACTTATTGTCAGAGTAAATGTCACTTTTGGAGGTCCAAAAGGTCTTCAGTGGGGAGGCCTGATCCGGTGGACATTTTTCAGTGAAAATTGAAGTGTCTTATTTTTCTCCAAAATCAGCACCATTAGAAAGAGCTCGGCGTCCTCATTCCAACACAACTCGAACGGAGTGAAAAAGAGTCCGTTTGCATGAGTTATGGCCAATCAAACCTTGGGTCAAACTGGGATCAGAGGGTGTCCAAGAAGTGAAAAAAATGATTGTTTCATAAATCAACGAAAGCAACGTCAAGTCGAAGAGCTCATCGAGACGATTCCGACAGTGTTCGTTCCGTCGAAATCCGACATCGGAGGCTCAAGATACAGCTAGTCAAAGTTCGATTGACTTGATGGTACAGATGATGACGTCATCATGCTGACGTGTTAGTCCGTACAGTACGGAAGCCAAGGGGATGAATTCGAATGAAACACGTGGCAGGTGACTCAGATCGTACGGACTGATCATATCATGACATGTGTCTAGTCGTACAGTACGGGCATCCCAGGTGGCAGTCCAGTCATCGGCTTCATCATCAGACACGTGGCTGCATCGTCAGTAGCTCGGTTAGCACTTTCGGCGAATAGGAGTCTGACACGTGTCTCCCAGTCAACAGTACGCATATCCCGTGAGCGGCTTCGTCAACGGACACGTCATCCGGAGTGGGCGAATAAGGGCGTTACACGTGTCGGTTGTTGTATGTGGTTGAACGTTGGAGCAAAAGTTTGTTGCAACGGGCCGGGCTCGAGCCCGTGATCTCCTCCCAAACCGCCGATCCATTTTGCCATTGCACCAGAAGTCCACGTCAAATATAGAAATAGCCTAGGTTGTTTTTGTTGTTTAAAAATTACGGGCTAAGTGATAAAAGCGAGGCCGGCGGGGTTGGAACCGCCGACCCTGTGGCCACCAGGAATATTAAAAGTCGTTGCGCCACCGAAACAGCTTTGTTATATTATGGAGCTCGGTTCATTTTGTTCATTGATTATAGTCCGAATGTCAACAAATAGCCTAATTTGGCTAAACTTCCCCTAACCACTAAAACAAAATGTGTCTAAAAGACAAATGAGCCAATGTACGAATTTTTATTAGGGGGTTATGTTGTTATGGTGGTTAAGCCTTTTTAGGCTAATTTCATGTATAAAAGGAGGAGGAATGTAGCTCTTAGGAGTTGAGTGAATGCAGGTGACATAGTGAAGTCCAGGTGGAGAACGAGAGAATGCTCGGGAGATGATTGTAATTGTTCCTGTACGTCGAAGTTATGCTATGCTATCGATGTGCTTGAAGGGGATGATGCTGTCTCAATTGTAACTGTTTTGGAGTATAATTGGATCGGTCACTCTGTTGGAGAGGGGCCCGGAGACGTAGTCACGTTTGTGGCGAACTCTGTTATCAATTGTGGTTTCGTCTCTCTATTTCTTCTCTCTTTCTGTTGTTATCACCTTGTCATTTTAATTATTTCCATAAGTTAATTTTGATATTATTAACTTGTAAAAGCAGTGTAAAAGTTTAAGCATTCCATTCTGCAATCTAGTCTAGATCCTATACAGATCAGATATACATTTTCATTACTTGAAAATTTTGTCCTAACAATGTTTAGGAATTTCTATGGTGAAAGGTTTATTTTCACAAAAATTAATAGTTTGGCAAGTATTTGTTTGTATTAGATGCACATGTAAAGATATTTACTTCATAACAATCAAGAAATCTCATGATAGCCAATAGACCTATTATAGAAGATGTATATATTTTCTTCAATTATGAAGTTAATTATGATCTATTAACCATCCTTAATTGTTTGTATTTTATTAGTGGCAAGTGCAGTTTCTATTTGAACTACTTCTTATACAAGTTTAAAGTGATAGAGAAGATACTAGTTTTCTTGCGTCTTGAAGGTTCTTCATAAACAAGGTGACAAAAGTTTTAAATAATACAATCAATATGTTTGGTAATAATCATAATTGATGAGATTCAATACTTCAAAGATTTTCTTTCTATTTTGGAGAAAAACTATAAGTGTATGGAACTAAAACATATCATATTTCAAGGATCAAGAGTTAAAAACCAAGGATTTAAAAATGAAAAGTGAGTTGTATTCTTCACATTAAAAAATTTGCCTTCAATTTAATGCTTTTACCTCTTGTGATCTTATAAATTAAAATATTTATTAAGGGAAACATTTTTATCTATTTTTTCATCAATACTATTATAGATAAAGATTCTAATAAAAATATTACTTGTACAACCCAAACACTAATAAAAATATCAGTAGAATACATAGTATACATATATTTAGAATCTACAAAATAAGGTGTTGTAATCAATGATTATAGAATTCAATTATTAATATTCAACATGCATGAAACATTCAAGTTATCTAATACAATATTTCACTATCAAAGTTGAGGAATATAAGAATTTTTTTTCAATCATACATGATAGTAGGTTATGTTTCCATCACATCAATTGAGAACCTAAAGCTCAAATTAAAATTTACCTCTTCTATGTTCTGCCTTATTCTAAGGACTTGTTTTCTTATCTTTGGGATCTATTCCAATAATAAGTTACAACCTTTTGAAGGTTCATGAACATGTTTGGGTTAGGAAAAAAGTATCACTAAGTGAAAACATGCTTCGAGGGTGATTTACATATAGTCTTATGATCTCCCACAACTAAGGCATATTTCTATTGATCACAATCTACTATCAAGTAAACTACCTCTCAATTTAGTGAGATGCCAAACTTTGGAGCACATGGACTTATCATGTAACAAGCTAAGAGGAAATATATAATGTTTGGCCAAACTCTAAAGAAATATAGATGGTGTGTAATTTTTATCCATTTATATGGAAAATATTTATTGATTTATATATTGTTGTGAAGTAGAAAGAAAATCCAAATAAAAGGAGTATGGGTTTTTATTCTTAGCATTGTCTTCATTCTTATTTACAAATGATTATCAAGGTTTGTAATATTTTTAAACTATTATACTCAAGCTTGTGATATCAAATCTAATAATTTTGTTGCCTATTAACTTATCTTGAACACGGTCTTGATGATTTTATATAAAATGAACTAAATTCATATTCACCATAGCCATAGAAGGTCCTCTATTTGTGAAATTTGTTCATCATAATAAATATGAACTATCGCTTTTATGGGGTGTATAGTGAGTCTATCAAAATAAATGGTTATAAATTTTTTATTAAGGAATAGTGGTCATTTAAGATAAAAATTGTGTAGTGTTCACTCTAAATTCTTGCATGCTAAACTAATTCTTTGTTAGGAGAGGTTGCATATGAAGTATTTAATAATATTTTAATAACCATTTGTTGTTGTAAATCACCACTTTACATATTTTTGTTTTTGTGGTTTAATTTGTGCATAAGAAAATCTAGGTGTGTGGCAAACATTTATTATATAGAATAATAAATAATAGAAAACCTTAGAAAATAATCAAAACTATAATCAAAACTAAGTGAAAAAAATTAGAAATCCATTTTCAACTAAAGGACTTAAGAATTTTACAAGGAAAATACACACAACTAATTTTTGTCACAAATAAGGAAAACTCATTTTTTTTCGTTCTTGAGGTGTGATTTTTCTCCTCTTGTTTCATCCATCATAGCCAAAATATTATCTAATTTAGCTTTATCATTTTCTGCACCTTGGCCTACTTCTTGACTTCCCCCAAGGTTAGTTCTTGTTCTAACCATTTTTCACAAGAAAATTTACACCTGAAGGTTTCATTTTAATTAGATCCTAAGAAATTTTACTTAACATTCTAATAACATTCCAAAAGAACAAACATTCACATAAGAAATTTCAAAAAATAACTCATATGCAAGCTTTTTTTTGTCAAAACATGTTTTTCATTAAGATAAAAAAGGATTTCAATATCCTTGTGCTTACATGAAATGACTATTTAGATAGTCTAAAGGAAAGTAACTCTTAGATGAAAACTCTCCATGTAACAACCTCGGTGGGTGATCCCAAAAAAGTGGTTTAAAATTTTTGGCCAAACTGGACACTAAAATATTTTTTTTCTAACTATATCTTCACTTTCAGGCACCTATAGTAGCTAAACCGTGAGGAATTTGAAGATGATGCAAACTAGTGATTTGTGTCATTTTGTCTCTAGATTCTAAATATATTTTTTCAAAAATTTTGGAATCAGATTGCACTTCTTTTTCCATCTCCTTTGAAAACTAGTTTTGTTTAGCAAACAACATTTTTAAGGAGTGACGCTCACCGTATACAACATAAAAAAAATTTCATGAAGGATAAAATTCTAATTCTTTTGAATTTAGATTTGTAACTTTGATATCTAGTGCTTCCAATTGGTCTCATAATTTTTTTTGAATATTTTTTCCTTAATCAAGTTTCAAAGTCAAACCAGTTACAATTTAGACATAGGTGGACCATATACAACGTATCTTTTTTTGTATGTATCGAAATTCAAATTTTTTTTTGTTGGATCAAGGACTTCAATATCTGGTGCACTCATATTTTTAAATTTTTTTTTTGGATAATCTGCTATTTTTCCACATGTGCAAAACAAAGAGCTTGATTTTCGGTGAAAAGCCTATGTTTAATAAAACTAAAAACCAAATACATAATAAAACCAAAAACATATTAAAATTATATTCATTGGATAGCTCGTTCTGAGGACTACCATCATCCATTTGGGTTTGTGAATTCTCCTACATTTTCATCCTCAACCTGAGCTTCAAAGGGAAAAGAATTGCAAATTTTTGGTGCTAGAGGGGGCGAAGGGGGGAAAGGGGGATTCAAGCGAACCCCCCTTGACCCATTCGAGTGAAGGGGGGTTTTATCGAACCTCCCTTTTCCCCTTTATTTTATAAAAAAATGTGTCATTTTTATGGTTCGACCGAACCCATCATAGGAAAGGGGGTTCACTCGAACTAGGGGTTTGAGCAAACCCTTTTATGGGTTTGTGCGAACTCATTAGTTCGCGTGAACCCCTTAAAACTCAAATTTTTGATTATGGGAGCATTGTAACAATTTTGCTTCCTCAACAAAATTGTAAACCATTATTATGGGTTCACCTCGGTGTTCATCAAAGTAAAATTTCTAATTTTTTCACCATGATGCCATGACATAGTAATAATTTTTTTCTTCCAGTAATCTAAATTACATGCATAATTAAAATAACACAAATTTCAAATTCTAAAGTAATTTTACAAATCTTCCCAAAATATAGATATCATATTAAACAAAGATGTCATACAATATTCAATAGAGATTCCATTCTAATATGATAATTTCACCAATTACAATATTCTAAGAATGTACATAATTACAAACATAGCTCCACCGAGCTTTAGAGCATAATACATAGATGGTACATGAATCTGCCTTTCAAAACCTTGGTCTTTTGCCATCTGCTAAGGAGGAGAAGCATCACTCAAGCGGTTTTCCACCAACCACAGACTCATATGTGGTCCCCCACACATCCATCAAAAATAGATGGCCCTAACCTTTGATGAAGGTATTGGTTTGGTAACCTCGTACGACATACCATTTTGATCTTAGTGTTGTTTCCTACATGACTAGGTTTTATAACCTATGCTATGTAGCCCTCATGCATTTAAATGGACATAGTGAACTGATAGTGGAGTCCTGAAAATCACACTATCTATAGTGGAGTCTTGGACATCTTCACTACTTTGGCCAAAGTGTTCTCACTCAGTATAATTGAGCGATGGTCTACCATTCACCTACACTATGGGAAGCTTGTTTTGAATTAAGGCCATTATATCTATGCTTAGGCAATCCCTCTCTACGGGCAAGCTACTCCCCAAGAAAATGTATCTCTTTAACACCACCTAAGGAAACACAACTCAGTAATCAAGTACTAGTTCTCTCCCTTCACTGGACAATATTCCTAGGAGTAACCTACTAGTCATCTAGCATAATTAATTATCTAGCTATGAGTGTTCCTTAATCTTGTCTATGTTTGATCATATCTAGTATAATAACAATACCTATGACAAATAGTCTCTTTTACCCATGTCTACTTTGTCTAGTATTATTAAATACCTATGACAAATAGTCTCTCCTATCATGGAGTATTTACAAACATTTCACAAAATAGATTAAATAGTATCCTCTTTTCTACAAAGAAAACAATAGTTTTCCCTATATGAAAATAACTATAAAATACTAGTTTATGCAGTCATAAAGTAAATCATTAAATACTAATGCAAATAAGGGAAGAATATCCTCTTGCTTGTGATAAGATTTCCAACTAACAGGTTGTAGTCATAGCTCTCCCAAATCAGCAACTAGCTTGGTATCAATCTCTCAGCAAGGACTCAATATCCACTATCTCTCAAGTTGACAAATGCTTCTCATAAAATAATAATAACCTCACTCTAAAACTCAAGACTCTCACTCACTATTTTGACAAAATATTGTAGATAGAATTGTATACAAAATGCAAAGACTTTGCACAAGAAATATGCATAGAAGAATGTGTCCCATCTAATGAAATTTCTCCTTTATTTATACGGCAACCTGAAGATCATACAACCTATATATTAGGCATGTATAATGACAAAAAATTGCATGCACAACAACACATAAAATTCTACTAAAAGGTGTTGAATATGAAAGCATATAGTTAGCTCAAACAACAATATATCAATTGGGTTAAATGATAGCAAATAGAGACTAATTCAATTCTCTATATGATAGAATTTGATTTTCATATCAAAGCACACTTCTAAAATTTAAAGGATTCAAAGGTGGAACCAAGCATTATTATGCATTATCAAGATGGCGCAATTTCCTTCCTCAAAGAATCAGTCAATAAAAAATTTGTTCCATCAAGTTAAAGTATCAAATAAGTCATGTTATGTGTCGATTTACTCATTAAATCAGATTAGAAAAATTCGTCGATATGTTTTCCATTCTTATACAACTATTTGATTGATGCTAAATAGCATGGAAATATAGTTTACCAAGTCCATGATTTCCCTATTAAAAAGGTGTCGACTTATTCTCCTATTAACATTGACATTATGGTTGTGCTTGGTTTGCATATCACAACTCTTCTTTCATTGACAACAAGAGCATAATGCGGCTAAAGAATAAAATCATTATTATCACATAGTTGACCTTAGTTTATATATTTAATCAGCCTTGAACTCAGATCAAGCATTGCTCAAAGGCTTGTATGTTCTCAAACAGTTATAAACAATTTAAATTCCATGAGATAATCCCATTCCATGGTAGCATTCATGTGCCTACATAATATAAGGTTGTTTTTTTAAAGGAGAATCAACGCTTTATAAAGTGTTCCATGCATTTTCATTCATTGAACTAAGCAACCACCTATGTGAATCAATCTCTATTCATAGTTTATTTGAATTGATCTTATATGGTCATGCCTTCATGCATAGCCACACTCTTTCATATGTGCTCACCATACACATGTGTTTAATGTATTTTAAGGTATATCATGTGTTAATCATTTGTATAAAATAGAACTAAAAAAATAGTCATATATTTATACATTATATATATTCTTTATATAATATAATATATATATACATATATTATATTATATATAACATATATATTTACAACATTAATTTATAATATACTTTTCAAAGAAACATTTGTTATGTAAGTGCACATATTCATATTATCATTATCCGACAAGTAATTTTCTAGTATACATACATACACATATACAAATATACGTACATATACATATCTATATATAACTAAACAATGATGAGATATATATATATATATATCTAAACATATTCTTCGGATTTTCCACTTGAGGCGAATAAAATAACTTCTAACATTGGAAGAACACAAGGGTCCCTAAAGATCATGACATGACTAACACTACATTCCAAGGGCATATCCCTAGAAATTGGTAAAGAGTCTGACTTGGCCAAAGAGAAAGGAGGTACAAAGTTGATAGCCTCACACATCCTTTTTCTGTCTTCACCAATGTATGATAGGGCTATGAATAAAAAATGGAATTGTCATAATTGATTTCCTCTATGGTTCGAACAATGTGTTCCCTTTCTTTCTTGGCCTTTAGGTAGCGCTCATTACTGATTACTAACTTCCTTGCAATCATCTTGAGATGCGCCATCCTAAAACAAGGATTCTAAACATTAGACTCATATAATATTGGATGGAAACATAGTGAGCTCATAGATTCCAGAGCTAAACCTAGTAGCTCTGATACCACGTGTAACATGCCCATTGTTCTACCCAATAATTTTTACTATGTTTTACACACAAGTGAATACTTTAAGAAGCCAACACTTAGCAATAAAAAATTTCTTTTCTATCCAAAACAATTTTCACATTTGAAATAAACTTATTCCATATTTCCCATTGTATAACAATGAAAAAATTGTAAAAACCCAAGAATGATTTCATATTACACAATTTCAAGATAAAATTTCACATTTACAATTTTCATAGATATGAATACACGATTACATACATAGTTTCTATGAGCTTACTGAAATAGAGATATGAGTGGTCTAGTCATTCATCAAATATTGGTTTCCAACTACATGAGGGAGATCATAACTCAAGCACTTTTCCTCCAACCATATACTTACTACGATCCCCCACACATCTACCTAACTAGTAAGATGGCCCTACCCTTCGATGAATAGATTGGTTTTGTAACCTCATAATACTAGCCTTCCCGAAGCATGGTGTTGTGTTCTACATAACTAGAAATACCATATAATGGCTACAACCTACATGTATGACATTTCTTGCCTAGTATGTAAACCTGGATCATAGTGAACTGACAGTGTAAATAGTGGCTACTTACACTACTTTGGCCAAAGTATTCACCACCCAGAATTTAGAGTGGAGGTAACATGCTCACCCACCTTTCTATCTCGATTTGGTTTTGACCATTCATCCCATTTAAAAATAAAGTGACATCATAATAACTTGACTAACTAGGTTACACCCTTTCCCATGGATTATTCTAACCCCAAGAATAACCAAGCTAACCACCTATGTCAACTAAAATTTCCATCTAAATTACTTCAAGAAACCAACATATTCCACATTTCACATTTCTTGATACATATGTATAGTATTGATTTAAATTGAAAAAAAATCATATAATTCCAATATAGAATATATAAGAATAATCCAAATGAAAAGGTTTCACCAAAACAAGATTCAACCAAGAAAGATGCAAGATTATCCAAGAAACTTAACATGTATTTAAATCAATCCTTTCCAAACAAGACATCCATAAAGAAATAACCTTTCAATCATAAAATAATAAAGGAATAGAAATTTGCATGCACTTTTATTAAAAGCTACAACTAATATTAATTCTTCCCTAACTCAATTCCACAAGCCTACTTACTACTTCTTCTAAGTTCAACCTATCTTAAACCTCTAGCCTCTTACCAATTCTCTCAACAATTGAAAAATCACAAATAACTCTCTAAACCTCACAAAGGCTCTCAAAATTCTCTCACACAAAAAATATAGTAGAATAACAATGAGGAAATCTAAATGAAAAGCGTGTGTAACAAATGGTAGGGAGACCACCTCTACATATACTAAAATTTGATCTTCTTAATGTTACAAACAAGATAAAAAAATCTTCAACCTTCCTATTCAAATGCATCCACTCAGCTCAAAAATGATAGGTGATTGGTTAAAACATTGGTTTGCAACACATACATGATATAGCTTCTTTAGTTTAGAATAACTCATGCAGAACTTGATGACAACAATGTTTAAAAATCAGAAAATGTAGTTTATAGGTTTTCTAATTGCAATCTAAGTTGACTAAATTAGCCAGTCTAATGTGTCAAGAAAACATTGAGAGTAGCAGATTTAGTACCCGATGCATTTCTAGGTTGGGCACCACTCACTACCACACTGCCAGGAGTAACAACAATTTTGTTGAGTTTGGAAATTTCAAGCGACACAGTGCCACCGCTAGGATTCCCAACCACACTACCAGGTTTAGAAACTTTAGTAGTATAACAAAGCGTATTTTCCTAGTTTTAGCAAATATCATATGCATAACATAAAACCCAAAGTAGGTAATGGAGTGCAAAGGAATAGATGAACAATCTTATAGATTGTCTTCATCTTCCATGACTAACCTCCATTACACCACCTTAATTTTCTGAAATAAATTTTTGTTTGCCCTCAGATTTGTGAAGAGCAAGCCAATAGAAATGACAAGCCCTAAGAAAATATTGAAGGATTTGAATAACCTAAATGCAATACTATGCCCTACTGCAACTAGTAAGCATCTATAATGTCTAAGCTATGTCAAATGGAAACCTAAATTCTATGATGAATGAAAGTAACAATGCTAAAATGTGAAAATGCAAGAGCTAAAATATCAAAATATCAGATGATGAAAGATGTGTAAAATATGACAATGTAAGATGTTCAAAATGAGACCAAAATTTCTCTTTTATAGGAGATGCAATTTTGTGTGAATGGCCAAGATTGAAAGTTAGTAAATGCCCTAGAATCAATGGACGAGATTCCATATAGCAACCCACAATTAGGGTTAGGGAAACATTAGGTTAGATTCGAAATAAAGGGTCAAGATTGATTTTTAGAAAATCAAATCAATGGCTGACAATGCATGTGACAGAAGATTCCAGGCATAGAAAATAGAGTCGTTGGGGAATCAAATAATAATTTAAAATTATTTAATTCAAGAGGGGATGTTAACTTTTCAAATTAAAAACTATTTTAATTAAAAAAAGGTGGGGTCATGTGATAGTAAATAATTTAAATCAAATTATTTACTAAATAAGGGAATTTAAATGGGACTTATTTTAAATAAATAAGATTTAGAAGAAATAAAATAATAAAAAGCTATTTAATTTAGGTGAGAATTAAATAATAAAGATATTATTTAATTTAGAGGAATGTGACAAAGGGGACCTTTTAAATTAAATATAATAATTTAATTCAAAGTTTAGGAGAGTGGACCAAATTAAATAAATAAAATTTATTTAATTTAGGAGAGAAGAGGCTAATGAATAATTAGATAATTAAATATAAGTATTTAATTATAGTGGAAGGTGGATTAAATAAATAAGAATTTATTTAATTTAAGGAAGAAGAGGACTTAATTAGTGACATAATTAAATAAATAAATTAAGAAATTTATTTAATTATAATAGGACTTTAGACAATTAGTGACGCATTAGATAAATAAATAAAATTTATTTATTTAATAATCAAGAAGAATAAAAAGGGACATGAATTAATTAAATAATTAAGAATTTTCTAATTAATAATTGGAAGTGAGTTAGGGACATAATTAAAATGTCCTAATTAGGGTTAGAAGAAGAGCCTATGGGTCTAGGTCATTTTTATGTGTCTACAAGTAGAGGTACTACTAGGGTTGGTAAATTCAGGAGAGATATTTCCAGAGTCAGATGTAGGAGATAAATTACCAAGTTCAAAAGCTTTGAGGGTCACTCCACTAGGCCTGGTAGGTACATCGCCATCCACCCCAGCTACATCACCAAAAAATCTAGTAGCAAGAAATTGGGGAAAATCACAATGCAGGAGCAGGTTCCCCCTATTACACCACCAAGAGTGCCAAGAGTGGCCCAGATTGATGACTAGGTGGGATCAGTGGGCTTCACATTGGAGGTGGCTAAGATTCCTTTAGAAGGGTTGGCTGGTGGTATGGATGTGGGAGGCCCAATTATTTAGAGTCAGCAAAGTGAGATGGCTAGGCTCCCCAAAGAGACACATGAGAAACCCATGGCTAGAGGGGAGACAAAGCCAGTGCCAATGGTCCAGGAACTTGAGGGAAAAATAGTGAGGGAGACCCCTAAGGTGAACACAAAGCCTCCCTTAGCACCCAAAGATGAGGAGGATGAGGAAAATGATTCCACAGAGTCTGGAAGATTTGTAGTTGAGATATCGTAGCTACATCCATCAAATCCTATAGGGACCATGTAGCACTATGTAGAGGAACTTGAGCACATGGGAAAATTGATGATCTGAGTGGGATAGATATCTAAAGCACTTAAGGCTGGTTGCTCTCACCTAGTGGCCCAGGAAGTGTAGCGCATCCACGAATTTGTGTAGATGGGGTACGAGTCAAAGTTTACTCGTATCTTCATTGGAGAGTGATGACCAGTAGGCGAGACTCTAGCAATGCCCAAGACATGGAATGGTAAGCCATTGAGGTTGGTGGGAAGGGATGTTGGGGGGTTTGAGAGTCTATTTTATATTGAGCTAGCCTTCTGTGATGTTTTCTATATCATGAAGCAGCCAAGGTTGGTGGGAAGGGATGTTGGGGGGTTTGAGAGTCTATTTTATATTGATCTAGCCTTCTGTGATGTTTTCTATATGTTGTCTATAGAGGTCATAGTGGTTTTATGCCTTGCATAACCACCTCATCTTTTACTTTGGTCAAAATGGGTCCCCCTTGTTTCTTGTCCTTTTCATTTGGGACTTAGGAGTTGTTCTTTTCTCCTAAGTCTTTGTCATTTATATTTTTGCTCTGTCAGAACCAAAACTAGAATCAAACCTTGATTTGGAACTTAGTTTGGTTCTATGTCTTGACTCGGTTTCAATCCCGCTCCTATTTGTTTTTTTGTGTTGTGCTTTTGGTCGGTGTTGTTTTCTTTTGCAGGGTCGGATCCAAAATGAATCTTAAACTTGAAACTTTGATAAGTTCCAAGTTTGGTTCCTATTCTACCTCTACCTCCACCTTTTTTTTTGTTTATTTTGTTTTGTTTGGGTTCAATTTCAGTCTTCATTTTGACCCCGCCTTGTTTTTCTCTTTTGCATTCTCATTTATTTGTTGTCGGCGAAACCAAAACTAGAATTGGAACCAAACATTAACCTTTTCAAAAGTTCCCTAACCAGTTCTGACTTTGATCCCACCCTCGCCTTTTGTTTTTGTTTCTCCACTTTACTTTAGTTACACATGGGTTTTGTGCCTATTCTCACTGTGATCCCGCACCCAACTGACCACATGAATGGCATTACTTGTGGACCCTCCACATGTGTAAAACTGATTTTAACCTTAATTAAGGTTAATTTTCTAGTTATTATTATTGTTTTGAAGAGTGATATTGAACCAGAGCCAAAGAAGAAAAGGAGGAGCATGATTTGGTCAAGGATCAAACACCTATGTGTGGATTTGGATTAGGAGTCAACCTATTGGGCAGCGTTTTGAGGTAGGTGGTCTTCTTCATCTCATTTCCTTTGTCGCTTTCATTTCTTGTGTTTTGTTTGGTGTTCTTCGGGCGATTTGCCAGTTTTTCTCATGAATCTTTGTTTGTTTTCCATGTTGCTTTCCCTCTTTGTTTTTTTTCTTTTTCTATCTTGTTTTCTTTCTTTCTTTTGTTTTCCTTTTTTTTATCATCATTGTTGTTTTCACATTTGGTCGTGTCCATGCCACCATGCCCTAGGGTTTAGGGTGTCATTTTGAAAGGGTTCTAGGGTTTTTAATAGTCTTTGATCTATTATTTATCCTTTTCATCCTTTTTGAATGTTGGCTCGATGATTTTTGAGTAGGGTTTTGATGCCCCAATTTCTTAAGTCGACAGTTTAAATAAGCTAGGGTTTTACACGTACATGTTAATTTAAAGTTGTGCCCTAGTTACTAGTTTCCACTCGGTCATATGAGGGATGGGTTTGTGTTGTTATTTTAAGCCTCCTTGGCTTATCAGGTGACCTCATTTTAAATTTATTATAAGGGCTTAGCTAAAACTTTTAAGAGTGATGTCATACTTGACCGTGGTCGGATCCAAGAATGGTTTTTTCCACAATATTTTATTTGAGATACATTTCAGATCTAGTTTTGAACCCACTTATGATGAACTTTAGACTATTAAACATCTTTTACTTTAGCAGAAGGGGAAGTTGAATGAGATCGCAACTTGGAACTTTCTGATGTATCGATTCCAATTTCCATTTTGATCCCGACCCCGATAACCATTTCCATTCTGATCCCAACCTTGATAACCATTCCAATTTCGGTCCCGATCTCGATATATAGTTTGTTCAAATCCTGGTTTTGATGATGAATCTAATCCTGACCCCAGTAATACTTAGCGCTTTCTAATGATGTTCTTGTCTTGGTTTCACCTTCGATGAGTGATTCAATTTTCTAAGTATATAGAAACTACATGAAGAACTACAGATAACATTGAAGGTGATCTCTCTAATATTGATTTTTATACTTTCTATGGATCTAATTCTGGGTTGTCATGTAAGAAGTGAATGATGTCAGGGGCCTCTATAGGAACTTCACAAATGGAAGGCCAAGCAGCTGAAATTTCTAAACAAGTAAATCCCAAAAAGATAAAGGTGGAATAGTTGCCTTACACAATGAGATATAAACATCAAATGATCACCCCCACAACGAACAAGTTAGATTCTAGGTGGTAAGATATTACAAACACCAACTTGGGATCATTTTATTGTGAAGATTTAATTGAAGAAACTTTTGCAGAGCAAGTTACTAGGAGGACGAAAAGGATAGTTCAATGTGGAATTGCTCATGTCACACTTTGTCCTTTGTTAGTCCAATGCCCAAAGCTGATCTTAGCTATAGCAGGAGCCTATAATGTAGTGTCAAGGAAATGTATGGATCAACAAGGGAATGTCATAATTGACTTATACCCACAAATGATGAGGTTGATGTTCAATTCACCTGCTCCCATGAATCTAAAGATGTTGACAGAGGCTGATGCATTGAAAAGATTCAATTAGAATAAAGATCTCAACATGGGCCACATAAATAAGAAGTGGTTTATAACTGAAAAGAAATCCCTACTTAAGATGCATGACCATCCCAAAAGGGGAGATTTCAAGAAATAATTTGGTGACCTAATCCTGATGCTCTCGAAAGTGTTTGGGAAAAGGGACTCTGAATGCTTGAAAGAGTGGATGTTCCCGTTCATTGAATTTATTTTTGATGGCAAGCAAAAATTTGATTGGTGTATGATTTTGTCTGATACTTTGCACAATCAAATGATAAATGTAAGGAAAACAAAGAACTTCTATATGACATCTTATGTCATTTATGTAGCTACAAGGATGGGTATCTTCCCAAGATTAAATTTAGTAGGAGTGTTGGGAGAAGCTCCTAGACAACAGAAAATGTGGAACCACTATGATCAACTGACTTTACAGACATTAGAGGATCACTATAGGAGAGTCAGTGACTGGTGATGTTGGTTTTAGACTAAGTAGGGAAGCCATGGCATTCATTGCTCAATGGGGACACTAGCATATCCAGTACCCCAAGTTCACTTACTTCAGGTTAGTAGGGTTTGATGGACATCCTCTCCTACTCCCTAGGTGTTGCACTAATAGAATGGTCCTCATGGATTTTGTATATCAAGCAATGGGAGTTAATGCAGAATTTAGCATCAAGCACAAACCAAGGTGCCATAAGTTTCCCATGAAGTTAGCAGAGTACTGTTGTCTTCACAATGTGGCTAGAACATCAGTATGTGAAGAGTTGAGCTACTTCAAGTTGGGAATTTACACGTCTCAAAAACACTTTGTTCCAGAGAAGAAGATGAATAAGTTACTTCCCATTATGTTTGAGAAGCATTATAATTTTCTAGAAGATTTTTGGTGGGATTTGCAAGATGAATTTGATGTGAGAAGGAGGAACTACATAAGGCAAATCATCCCACAAATGATTGAGTATGGGGTGAAAGAAGTTATTCCTGAAAAAATATTAGATGATGGTGTGGTTTTAGACCTAGGATATGAAGCAAAAAAATTAGGCATCAAAGGCTTAGATCCAATCAATTAGGAGGAAGAAGATTTTTTTGACATTAAACAAATTTCAAGAACAGTAATGGATAGAAGTATCCAATGGGTAGTGTTGAGAATAAAGGAACCACCTGCTCAAACTTCAAACAAAAGGAAATCTAAGGCAACAAAGGGTTACCAAAGAACCAAAAGGAGAGCAGCCCCCAAGGAGCAATTGGAGTATCTTCCTCTCATTTCTAGAGGGGATATTATTCCTAAAATACCTGTAGAAGAAGCTCTTGAATCATAAGGTGTGAAGACCGCAACACTTGGAGAAGGATCCTCTTCTCAAACCTCCTCTCCCTCAAAAACCTAGCAAGGAAGTACCTACAAGTAGTTTTCATGAGGAAGTAGACACACTAAAAGGAAAAGAGCTTGAGGTAGAAATTCATGACATTGACACAGATTCAGAAGAAACACATTTTGATGATGATATTATTAAAGATGTATCTACCCAAAATATTGAGAAAAATCATTGTTAGAGTAATTGGGTATTTACTTTATTAATTAAACAATATTTGTTTAATTACGTAAAGTTCTTTTGTACCTCTTTTCACTTAAACTAACATTAGGTACATAATAATTAATTACTTTATTAATTATTATTGTGCAAGCCTAGGGTTTTCCTTTTTAGGGTTTTCATCTATATGTAGTTGAAAACTATCTTTTGTATCATTATTCATTTTACATTTCCAAGTGTATACATTGCTCCACATTCTTGAGCATTTCCTTTGTTGCTTCTCTTTGCTTCTCCTTGTAATAGGTTATTTGTTTGCAAAGATCTTTTGGGCTTTTGTGGTGTTGTATCTTCTCAACTCCAACATGGTATCAGAGCTTCAGATTTGCAGCTGCTTGTTCTTGTTTTGAAGATTTTTGGAGCTACAAGGGTTTGTTGCAAGCCGTTTTTTATTGGAGCCGTCATCATTTTTGCTTCAAAAATTCAATTTTCACTCATTTGCAAGAAAAAAGATTTCTAGGTTTTGTAGCCAGCATCGAAATCAGAACCGGGTATCTTTTAGATTTTGCATATTTTGCATAGATCTAGAGAAAATCACTGTTGAAAAAAGGGCATGCGTCATTTTTCTCTTGATTGAAAGTAAAAAAAATCATTTTCTCATATTCTGTTTGTTGGATCAAGAAACGATTTCTGGGTTTTGTTTCTAGTATCAAAATATTTCTGAGTTTTTATTTTTGTTTACAAACAGTGAGTAGATTTTCCAGAAATGAAGCTAGAAATAAATATTTTTTGCTAGAAAATTTGTTTCCTGCAAACTAAATTTAGCTTTTGAAATATTCATAACTTTTGGCCACGGTGTCTATTTTGTGCAAACGAATAGGCATTGGAAAGGTGTTACAGTGCTCTTTCTAGATCTATAGTCTATTTTATCAGAATATTTACTAGGTATTTTTTATTCAGGTTTGTGTGTTTTTAGACTTTGTTCAATTATTTAGTCATTCTGGCTCCTTCATGGGTTTTGTTTGCGTGGAATGGGTTATATTAATTTGATCTAAATGTTGTAAGGTCAGATTTCCCAAATTTTTTTCATTTGAAGAGTTATCATGGGTTTTTCTACTCACCCTTCAGTTGTAATTCTGGAACGAGGTAATTATGAGTCATGGGCAAAGGGTATACTTAAAAATTGTAGGTGGCTTAATATTTTGTCTTATTTGTATGATCTCATACCTAAACCAACAAATTTAGAGGGAAAATTAGCATGGGATATCATTAGAAATCACATAGTAGGACTTATATTGTCTAGTGTTGATCATGACACTATGTTGGCTATATCGGACATTGATTGTCTTCACCCACTTTGAACACGTCTTTGGGAGATCTATGGAGACCCAATTCTCTCTCCATTCCCAGAGGATCCTGCTTTAGATTGTCTCTTACCCATTACTTGGAGAGAGAATACTCCCTTTGATCATGATACTTTAGAGGAGCTTGAGTATTTAGACACCCTTACATGTTCCGATGGATCAGAGGTTTGTCTCACAGTTCCTACTTTTCAGACTAGGACTTCATCAGCATCTCCTGTTGTTCTTGATTTAGTGCAGCAGGGAATCATACATCTTCCAGACATAGCTACTTTGGACTCTTATGTTGCAGACATATCTTTCTTGTTTGTGGAGTCCTATATTGCAGATTTGGAGGATTATTTTGAGGACATTCATCTCCTCTACCTTGACAGTCAGGTTATCACTGTTCGTCCACCATTATCCATGCATTCAGAGGTTGTATTTTAGTATTCTCCAAATTAGTTTGGATTTGACATAATTTTTTTCAGTTAAGATAGTGAGACTCTTTAGCATCCTATCATGGCACACATCTTGAGACAGATTGGTTCGTCATTCTTCATAGGGTTTCTTCGATAAAGGTCCATGGATCTATTTCTTCCCAAGGGGAAGAATATCATTCGCCGCTTCAGGGTCTCCTTTTGGATTCTACATCAGGTATCTACCATTGTGACATGAGTTTCTTCATTGTGGGGGGGCCTTCTTCTCTCTTTCTATCTCTCCTATAGAGATCATTGTACATGTACTTATATGATAGAAGTTGTCTATGGGGGGTATCATGTTATCCACCTCCTATCCTTCTTTCATTAGTGCATTGCATTCCTTCCTTGCATTCTATTTTGGGGAGGATTTTTATTCCCACTGGGTTTTCTCCTTTACCCCATTTCATTTAGTTTGCATTGATTTTGTACATGGGTACCTGATCAAGCCTTGTTGTCAGGACCCATTGCTTTTGCTTTCAGTAGCTTCTTCTAGGTTTTAGCTTCTCCCTATGTCTATCTTAAGGGGGGGTGTTAGAGTAATTGGGTATTTACTTTATTAATTAAACAATATTTGTTTAATTACGTAAAGTTTCCTTTTACCTCTTTTCACTTAAGCTAACATTAGGTACATAATAATTAATTATTTTATTAATTATTATTGTGCAAGCCTAGGGTTTTCCTTTTTAGGGTTTTTATCTATATGTAGTTGAAAACTATCTTTTGTATCATTATTCATTTTACATTTTCAGGTGAATACATTGCTCCACATTCTTGAGCATTTCCTTTGTTGTTTCTCTTTGCTTCTCCTTGTAACAGGTTATTTGCTTACAAAGATTTTTTGGGCTTCTGTGGTGTTGTATCTTCTCAACTCCAACAATCATGTTCGTACCCTTGAAGAGTACTAGAATTTATTTGAGGATGCTAAAAAAGAAGTTGATGCTAAGGCACTGGCCGAGGAATTAGCAAATTAGCAAGAAGGGGATGCAAAGGCCCAGGTTGATGCACTAATCAAACAAGAACAACTAAAAGATAAATTCAAAACTAATGAATTGGCTAAGCAAGAACAACAAAAGGAGAAGGAACTCAAAATGAAGGAAGAGAATGATAAATTGGCAATGCTTTAGAAAATTCATGATCTTGAGGAGGAAAAGGCCAGACAAAGGAGAGAAAGAGAAGCCCTTGAGGATAAATTCAAGGCTATTGAAGAATCCTATAAGAGAAGGGAAGAAAAAGAATTCTTATGAATGGAAAAGGAGGCTGAAGAGTTTTCCAAGCGTGAACAAAAGGAGAAGGAGGTATGGTACAAAGTCAAAGAGTTAGAAAAGAAAAGAGACCAAATGTTTGAGGAAAGGAGGATAGAAGAGGAACATCTGAAGAAGGAGATAGAAAATAAAACATTACATGAACAGAAGGATAAAGGAGAAACTGAGAGACTCGCACAAGAGTATGCACAAAGGGAACAACAAAATGTGAAAAAGGTTGATTCTCAACCTAAAGCCACCATATTAAAATGATTATCTCCTGTCACTGTAGCCTCTTCCTCAACACAAGTGGCCACTACCCCTAATGTTCCTACATGGTTGAAACTTGATTTAGAGAAGAAACAGATAGCTCAACCTCAACCTCTCAATTGGGATGAGATGAAGGAAATAGAGAAGGAAAGACCTAATAAGAAGGCTAGAGTTCTTCGTTCTACCAATCTCATAGATATAGGAGAAAATATTTTCTGAATGTGCAATTCCAGTGGTGTATAAGGACATAGAAGACATGAAAGTAGTTGATTACCAATTAAGCATGGTCAATTTGGGGAGACCTAAAAGGAACTGACAAATGAATCTTATTGATATTGTAGCATCCTCAACCAAGTCTAGAATGATCAAGGATAATCAAAAGAAAGATGAAATCAAAGCCCAATTAGATCAATAACATAAATTCTTGAAGGAAGTCTCACCTCGAGTATCTCAACAAGTTTTTGCTCTAGAAACCTCAAACCTAATAAGCAAAAGGGAAGTTGACGACTTAGTGTAGATGAGGAGTAAAATGAGGATTCTTGGCAGATGGATTGATAGGCTCAATCAAGAGGTTGGTGAAGAGTTGGTAGATAGTTTTGGAATCCATAAAGAAGTACTTGAGTTGGTAGCAAAGATGAATCATCATGTTGAGGTCCTAGAGAGATAGGAGGAGGAATATAGAGAATATGTTAATAATTTGAAGGATATCAACAAGGTGGCAAAGTCAACTCTTTTAGAGAAATTAATTCTTGAAGAGGATAATGCAAATTTCCTTTAGAAGAATTTAAATATAATTCAATTTAGATCCAACTTCATGTATAAGCATAGGGATGAAGTTCAAGATGCTTGTAAGGACTTGAATGAACAAATTGATGAATTAGAAGTAGTAGTGGCTATTATAGTCAATGTGGACATTTCGGTCAAAGAAGGCATGCCTTTGGATAAATTGAAGGAGAAGTGGAGCAATGGATTTCAAGAAGTAATGCAAAAAGAAGATGATGGAGAAGACTTGTCGTTGGATAGGCTTATGGATATTAAAGAGGAGGTAAAAGTTGCTAGGAGGGAGTTAATCAAGTTAAAATTTATGGAAGAATTTCCCTCAGTAGAATTAAAGAGATTAAAGTTTGAGGATAGTTGGGTAGATGGACCTGATGTGGATGTACTTCAATAAGTGTTCTCTAGTTATGATGAGTATCTCCTTGAGCATCAAATGCAGGAGTGAGTTGGTAGAAAAATGTATTCTTTATTTGACATACAACTTCCTCTTCTCTCCTATTTTGTAGGGTTTTGACATGGGTTGATCTAAAGTTATCATCCATTAGTTCTAACTTATTCCTTGGGCATTAGATTTTGGGCAAAAAGGAAATCAATTTTGAACTGAAGATAAGCTAGTCCAATTCCTTCATACAATTTTCGTTCCTTGATTTCTGGATCTGGCTTTTTGATTGAGAGAAACTTATGCATGGGAAGCCTATATGTACTTTTGGGCTCTATTTTGTAAAGGTCGGCTGATTGAAGAAGGATTAGCCACTTGATATGATAGCAAATAGGAATCATAGTCTTGGAATTTAAGAATTTTTTTAGCGAGATACTTTAAAGTTTAAGTTGAACTCGGATACCTTTTTACAGTTTTACATAGTTTTTTATGTTATTGTTTAAATTGAATCTCTTGGATAAGGTTAATGAATCATAATCAATTTGTATTCTAGTGAGTTGTTGTGCCTAAATTTTTTCAGTTTGGTGCAAATCAATAGAGGAAACCGTATTTTAAGATTATTTCATTGAATTGTCTATGAATGGAATTATTATGTCTATTTGATCGGTGTTTCAGCAATGAGTGAGTGATTTGTTTCAAATCTCAAAGTCTTTTTTGAATGGTTGTGGTAATTAAATTAAGCACTATGAATGTATGTAATGGTGTAGGTTAATCTATGGATTACATCATGTTGTGGTTTTTGGTCTGTTGGAGAAACAATCATTGTGGGAATGCATGTCTGGATATTGAGAAGTTTTATTCATATCTTACTATTATATGCCTTGATCTATATTTTTCCATTTATTTTACACCCCCAAATGTTAGATTAATTTGCATCATGAAATTTGTATCCTTAACTAGCAAAAGCCCCTTGAATATTATAGTTATATTGTCCATTGAGTAACATTAGCATAGTTGAGAACTAACTACTAGGACCTTGGGAGTTAGATTACTATATGTTATCTTTCTATTTCAAGAGAAATAGGGTAGAGATATTATGTTTTAATTTTGTTGTGCTATTTTTACCATCAATAGAACTGGTGCTAGAAGGAGGGCCAAGAGACATACTAGAGTGAATAGGGTCATTTTCACCAGAAAGGTTCGAAAGAATTCTAAGATCTTCTACCAATCCAGATCCATTTATCAAACTTCAGACACCCACTAGGCCAGGAGTCATAGGACCTTGACATCACCACCCACTCCACCTAGTTTCCCACCTATTGTAACTATGGTAGAGTCACCTCTGCCCGGACCCCGAGCATTCTTTGCCAACAACCCTTCACCATTGGGAGTTGTTCCCGGTGGTATCCATGAGATGCCTAAGAATCCTGATTTTTTTTGTCCTAGGTATTCCCATGGAGAGTCTAGAAGTGTTGAAGAGCACATATAGGCATTAAAAGATGCTTGCACATGGGCTCAAATAGCCCATCATGATGCTACATGTAGATTGTTTCCATAATCCTTAGAGGATATGGCTTACAATTGGTACCTAAACTTGCCCACCGGATCTATTATGAGTTGGGAAAACCTAGAGGATGCCTTTATCAATTAATTATAGGTTTATGTAGATTCAACTATCTTGTATCATCAATTTTCCACAATAAGGAAGGAACCACATGATCCTTTGCTTCTCTTCAACACCCATTTCTAGTGAATGTATAGACAGTTGAAGGATCCATATCTAGTGGCATAGAATATGGCCATTCAGTCTTATCTAAAAGCCATAGAACCATTAATTACCTTGTTTCTTAAGAGAACATACCTTGTAGGGAAAATTGATTCACTATCCAAGGTATATCACCTTTCCATCCAATTGCAGCAACAAATCAGCTCAATATCGGGTAACCTCAGAGCCATTTTTCCTCCCTTAGGTTACCCTCCAATGAAAACTCCACCCCCACTATTCAATACGGTCCCTGGTATGTCTGAATCTATTTACGAAGCTTTGGCTGAATTACAAAATTACCCTCAACCATGGGTTAATCGAGGAATTCTAAATCTATTCCAATAGGCCTAGGATTCTGATAACCTTACAGGAGGATCGAATCTTGCAACTCACTCACCTATTATGAATTATGTAGAGAGTAAATGCACCACCCAACTAACCTTTGAGGTAGAAACTTTGAAGAAGACCCTATCTTAGGTGACAAATGAAATGGCCCAACTTAAGTTGAGCCCTTCCCAAGGCCAAAACTAGATCCAAGGTTACCAAAACCAAGGTTATCAGAACCAGGGAGGGTTTTCAAATCAGAACAATTATTCAAATCAAAATCCCAACCAGAACCAGAGGAATTACCAGGGCCAAAACTCCCCTAATTACAACTACCAGAATCAAAATAGGGGATACAATCAGAGGTCAAACAAAAATAGGTAGTGGAAAAATTGACCTAACAATAGGGGAGTTCCCCATAATTATTAGTCTGGTGAAGATAAACCACACACTGTAAATGTTGCAGATCTCAATTTCATGACTAATTGGTGTAGGTTACATGATATTGGAGCACATTTTGAGGTTAATTTCCCAGAGATGGAGAAAATGGTTAAAATTGCACAAGCTGACTCCCACCCCCCACAAGGAAATTCTAACCAAGATAGTGGGTTAGTAAGCATAGCTATGACCTATGAGACCATTGATGAGCAATAGCAATTTCCCATGCAAGGAGAAAATGAACCAGAAGAGGATACTTATGATGCTTAGGCCTTCCAGACCAAAGGAGGCCATTTTATGAGAAATCAGAATAAGGGCCCATTTACCACATCAGATCCTCTAAACACTACGGTTCTGGCTACCTAAAATGTGGACAATAATCCACCTCCACTAAGAGGCCCATCTGATGTCCAAAATAAAAGTAATTTCTCTTTTGTTCCTAAGTATTCAAAGAACAATGAATTAGAATTAGAATTTGTTTTAGACATGCAAAGAGAGAAAAATTATTTTTCATTCTTTGATATTCTCAAATGGTGTTCAACCCAATGGGAAATTGTGTTGAAGACTTTAGAGGAGGAAAACCGGTCAAAAGGCAAAAAAAAGGTGACTCCAATCATAGACATGAATGCAGCCATATACAGAGGTAGGAATGGAACCCCACCATTTATTTTAAGCATTAGGATCTTTAGAAAGAATTTACATAATTGTCTTAAGGAATTATGGAGCATCAAGCAATGTTATTCCCCTTTCCATTTGTAAAAATTTAGGATTAAGTCTTGTCCAAACTCATAAGAAATTCATAGAACTAGACAAAATAGAGGTCAATGTGGTAGGAGAGCTGAAAAATATCCATGTACAAGTCGGGTTAGACCCAAGGATCCAGACTTATATAGATATCCAGGTAGCAAACATTCTTAAAATATATGGCATTCTTTTGAGTCATGAATTAATGAAAATAATTGGGGGATACCTATCCTTAGACTTCTCACATATGTGGTTGCCATGGAAAGGGGTAACCTCAAAAATTATGGTTGAAAGTGGGCCCTGTCTTAAACATATGATAACTTAGTATGACTTTCGTAATGAGGTCACATTCTTTGAGACTGATATGGGTGTATAAAAGAGTGAATAAATTATGACTTTCTCACTATTTCATCCTAACTGTTCACAACCTAGATCCTCTAGTAACCCCATGAACACAGTCAACCAAAAAAATTTTATTAGAAGGTTAAAACACGATAGACTGGTTTTAGGGGAAGAAGCTAATTTGTGGAGTTTATTACTCCAAAATTTGTGTAGGGTCCATTATGAAGGCAATTCTGAACGAACATGCCAACCTTGTGTGGATATCCTTAACTATGTTTATGAGTTAGAAGAGAATTGTGAACATCATCCAGTAACACCTCCGAATCAATTTCCATTCTAGGTTAGAGATGCAACTATCCTGACAAGAACCAATATCACCTAGGAAGAAGACTCTTCCCAAGTTGAACAAGCTCAAGTTTTATGTTCTGATCTTCAAGACCAAACTGAGAAATCTTTGAAATTGTATGTTACACCAACCCTTGATAATCTTCCAATGCCTAAGGGGCTGCTTGAAAAGATACTTGATCCCAAAATTGTCCAATAATAGGTGCAGGAAGTAGTTTCTACACCAATTTCAAATAAAAATGAGCTTGTTGATGAGCATCATGAACAATGGTCTCCAAATCCAGATAGCCTAAGCCAGTTCGAGTCTCCACCCATTCCTTGTAAACAATCACCTATAGTACCCAAAAAGAAGGAAATCCCAGCTCCAGATCAACTGTGGATTCTTAAATTTTATGGTTCTAAGTCCAAAGCAGGGAGTGGAGCATGGATTGAACTAACTAAACCAAAAGGGAAGACATACTTTACATCTTACAGGTTATATTTTGGTTGTACAAATAATGTAGTAGAGTATGAAGCACTCACTAGGGGTTTGATGTTTTCACATCAGAAGAAGGTGACAACCATAACAGTTATGGGATATTCAAAAGTTATTGTCAAGCAGGTCCATAGTCAATACACCTGTCACAATAAGAGATTAGCTACATATCAAAATGAGGTATGGAATTTAATAGAAGACTTTGATGCCTTTGGTATCAAGTTGATCCCTAGAGAGAGAAATCAAATTGCAGATGCTCTCGTTGTTGCTGCAAGCACTTTGGAACCTATGTAGGATTCCAAGCTCAAGAGATTCTCAGTGGAGTTAGTCTCGATCCCAACCATCCCTAACAAAAACCAAAAATTTGAGGTCTTTTATCATGACCAACATATACTTGCCTTTTTGGCAAGCTCAGATGTCTTTGAGGGACAAATTATTGATGAATTAGAAAGAGATCAAGGAGAATAAGACCCAAAATATGTGATGGAAAAGGGATGATGAACCTCAAAACAAATAGCATTCGTAAGGGAATGGTAGCCTTGGAGAGGATATTTGAATTTGATCCTCACGCTCATGAGAAATTCCCTCCAACTACTAATGGGGGGAAGTATGAATCAAATAACTTGGTTGATTCAGGCCCATAAAATAATTTATTTATTGACAAGGATTGCCCCAAACATATCTGTGATAAAATCATAGAAGCAATGAAGGTGGATATTGTAGCAATTTCCTGGTGATACAAAAACTTGAAAGCCTTTGATACCTTAGTGATAACTGACACCATTCCCCTGAAGCCTGATACAAAGCCTTTTCATCAAAAGCAGTGCCTAATCAACACTCTGATTGAACCATTAATTCAGAAAGAGGTGCAAAATATTTTGTCTGCCAGAATAATATTTCCAGTGAGGCATTCCACCTATGTTTCCAATTTGGTCCATGTACAAAAGAAGAGTGGGAAGATTAGGTAATGTGTAGACCTTCAGAACCTCAAAAAAGCATTACAGAAGGATAACTACCCAATACCTTCTCTTGATGAGGTACTGCAAATTGTCAATGACTCCCAAATGATGTTGTTACTTGATGGTTACTCAGGATATAACCAAGTCCTGGTTAATTACAAGGATAGGAAGATCATTGCCTTCACTACCAAGTGAGGGACATTTTCCTATCGAAGGATGTCGTTCGATCTCATCAATGTTGGGGCAACCTTTCAGCGGGCAATGTATTTAGCATTTAATGACTTGGTTTGTAAGTGTATAATCATATACATGAATGATATGACTATATTTTATAAAGGTAGGTTTAACCATGCAGTAGATCTAGAAAAAGTTCTTAAAAATTTTGTAAGTTATGGCATATCTTTAAACCCAAAGAAGTGTCTGTTTGGGGTTTCTGAAGGGAAAATGCTATGACACATAATATCTAAGAGGAGAGATTTTAATTGACCTAGACAGATTTGAATCAATTCTAAAATTGACTATTCCAGGCAATAAAAATGAGATGAGGTCCTTTTTTGGGAAGATAAATTTCGTGCAAAAATTCATAATTGCATTTGCAGAAATTGTTAAGCCTCTCAACAAAATGATGAAAAAAGTGGCTAAGATTGAGTGGAGTAATGAGGCTAAATGTACTTCTCATAAATTAAAAAATCAATATCAAAGGCACTGGTCCTAACCATCCCTGATTATCTTAAGCCTTTTTATATTTACTCTTTTTCTTCTAATCATTCTTGTGTTGTTGTCCTAACACAGACAAAAGAAGAAGGAGATGAAAGGCCCATTGCCTTTATGAGTTCCCTTTTTAAGAATGTTGAAGTTAGATATCCACATTTGGAAAAATAGGCTTTTGCACTGGTATGGGTGGTCAATAAATTTCATTATTACATTATCCGTAGCAAAATTACTACAATAGTTCTAGACCATGCTCTGAAATCCCTTCTTATGCAAAGCGAACTAGGGGAGAGATGAGGAAAATGGATGGATATCTTGTTGGAATACGATATGGAAATCCATCCAATCAAGCTAGTCTAAGGACAAGGCTTGTCCAAATCAATGGCAGATGTTGATACTAAAATTACCTGTCAACAATACACTGTGCAGTCATTTATAGGTGATCCTTGGTATTTTGATTTAATCTTTTTGTTGTTGAATAAAAAAATTCTAGATGGGATGAATGCCACTCAAAGGAGAGCACTAAGAATGAAGAGCTCTCATTACATGCTCAAAGGAGGATCCCTATATAGAAGAAATTTTGAAGGAGTTTACCTGGGTTGTTTGGATCAACAAGAAGCCAAAACATGCTATTGTTGAATTTCATGGTAGAGATGGTACAGGGCATGGATATGTAGATTCCTTGGCCCATCAAATTCCTAGATCAAGTTATTATTGGCCACATGTGTTTTGATATGTGCAAAAACAAGTTAGGACATGTGACACATGCCAAATCTCTACATCCAGGGAACAAAATCCAATGATTCATTTACAATCAGTGTACGAGGTAAGACCATTCACCTAATGGGCACTAGAATTTGTAGGTGTCATTAATCAAGAATCTTTTGCAGGTCATAAGTTCATCCTAATAGTAACGAACTATTGCACGTTCCAGAATGAGGATCAGCCTTGCAAAAACAACATCATGGATGTAGTTATCAAGTTCCTTAGTGAAAACATCACAACCAATTTTTGAGTACTATTTGCCTTGGTATGTGATAATGACCCTGCTTTCTCCTCTACTAAATTCTTTTACTAGGCATATGAAGACAAAATTATTCTAAAGTATTCATCTAACTACTACCCTTAGGGAAATAGAGTAGCTGAGTCCACCAATAATTTGTTGGAAGTAAGTAGAAAATTTCTAGAAAACAATCCTAGAGACTGGCATACCCAGCTAAGATTTTCCTTATGGGTAGATTGAACTCGAATTAAAGCCGCCCTAGGAAATTCACCTTTTAAGTTAGTCTACGGCTAAGAGCCAATCTTCCCAATAGATTTGCAAATACCTTTCCTCAGGTTTATGAAGGATGATCGGATCGAGATTAGATTAACCAATTTGCTAAGCATGTAGGAATAAAGAGACACTGCTTTACAACAGTTCTCCAAACATCAGGCTGGTATGTGCAGGATTATCATGGAAAAAATATGCCCTTAAGTGGAGATGAAAATTTAGAAAATCAGAGTTAGGAAACTTGACGTAAAAATTTGAATAAGTTATCTATGTTATTTCTAAAATATGTAAGAATAGAATTCGTAGCAAATTGAATGTAGTTTATAAACTACTAGGTTTAAAAAAAAAAAATCTATTTGGTGAAAATTTGAAATTTCAATGCAATAGTACTTAAATTTTAGGGAAAAAGAAAGAAGTAGGTGTCTGTCTGACCACCCTAACCACAATAAAATGATAATATTTTTTTTATAAGATTTTAGATATAAGTAGAGGACTTATCTCCCGATGTGATGCATTTTATTTTTGAATTTTTTTCCAAGTAAAAAATTAATTATGAATTTTTTATTACAAATTAAAAAATATATAAAAACTCGTATGTCTGACAACCTTAACTTGATCAAAACTTCATGAAATTCAATTTATTTTTTTAAATCCTATAGTATGCGAAGCATAGAATGTGACTCGTGTTTCAAATTCAAAAAATGTGATACCATTTGAAAGGTATAGATGTTTTTCAATCAGCCTATCAATCAGGACTTTAGTCATAATTCAAATAGAAAATGAATAATAATTATTTATCAAATTTAAAGTAAAGCATAATTTATATTGATGGAAAGCTAAGAATTTCCTTTAAAAACCCTATTTGTTTCATCAATTTTGGGTAAAAAAAATCGTTAGCCACATGGGCCATCATATCAGTTACATATTGCCACTTTTTGGTCCATCATGATCTTGCACATACCCAGGTTGTTGTCAAACATTGGCTTGACAAGAGAGAAAAAATCAAAGCCTTCAAAATATTAGCTTTGATATTGATGTGAGATAAAGCTAAGGAAAGAAAAGGTGATCACCAAAAATTTGACTGACTTTGGTTAGGTCCATATCAGATTGTTGAGATCTTGGGTGAGAATTATTTTTGTTTGAGTACTTTAACAGGGGAACCTATTCCTTTGCCCATCAACGAGCAAGTTTTGAAACACTAATTTGGCCCATGAAAGGGGTAGGTGATCAATTTTTTTGTAAGTATGTAATTAGTTGTTTTGACTATTTTGGTTTGTTTGTTTGTGGTTTTCTTTTTTCGTTGTCTTGGTTTTTGTTGTTTTGTTTTTGGGGTTTTCATTTTTATCCAATTTAAGGATGGGTGACGTTATTCAAAGTATACTAAAGGTACTAGGAGAGAAGTTGGCTGAGTTGTTTTTAGGAATGTCTAATGAAATTTTTCGTTTCATTACTTATGACTTGTGTTCCTTTTGTATAAAGGTCTGATAGGTTAAACATAAACAAGTATATTTTAAAATATATCATTAGCCATGGTTGAATCTATTACAAAATAGACAAAATATCTATTTTACATAAAAGCTCATTTTTCTCTAGGTAGCTGTATTTTAGATTTGGGTGGAAAGTCTGAATCTTGACACTATCATGAAACCCATTGTAGTTCTCAACCCCAAATTTTAGGTTGATACATCTAAGTATTGAGAAAAAGCTAATAAATAATTCCTCCAAGAAAATCTTATAAAAAAAATAAAGAGAAAATCATTGAAAGATGAAAAACTCAATACTAGAAGGGTAGTTCAAGTATCTCTACTTGGGCTATGGATGCCTGACCAATAGTAGAGAAATGCTTTGAGAGAGCTAGAGGTATCTTTGTCAAGGCTATAGATGCTTGACTAGTAGTAGAGCAATGCCCAGGATTTCATTGCATGACAATTAAGAGGATTCAAATCATGTAGCTTGGATCTTGAATACAGTTATTTGGGAATGGAGGGAAGTTTTTGATTAAAAAAATGCACCATATGCACACACACTCAAATTCAAAGCTATTAATGCTGATTTACATATGAGATTCCAGCTCAACCTTGTTTGCTATGACTATTCACACTTAAGTGTAAAATGTTCATGAACCAGAGGTTCTAGGTGACTGAATTATTCAGTGTCTTGAAAATGGGTAAACCATTTTCCCAGTCGAGTCGCTATTTTTTATGCCTCATATAACCACCCCATCTTTTACTTTGGTCAAAATGGGTCCCCCTTGTTTCTTGTCCCTTTCGTTTGGGACTTAGGAGTTTTTATTTTCTCCTAAGTCTTTTTCATTTTTCTTTTTTCCCTATCGGAACCGAACCTTGACTTGGACCTTAGTTTGGTTCTATGTCTTGACTCGGTTTCAATCTTGCTCTCATTTGTTTCTATGTGTTGTGATTTTTTTTGGTGTTGTTTTCTTTTGCGGGGTCAGATCTGGAATGGATCTTGAACGTGGAACTTTGATAAGTTCCAAGTTTTGTTCCTATTATGCCTCCACCTCCACCTTCATTTTTGTTCGTTTCAGTTTGTTTGGGTTTGGTTTCGGTCTTTGTTTTGACACCACTTGTTTTTCTCTTTTTCATTCTTGTTTCTTTGTCATCGACAAAACAACAACTAGAATCGGAACCAAATAGTTACCTTGTCAAAATTTCATTGACCAGTTCTGAATTTGATCTTGTCCCCACCTTTTATTTTTGTTTCTCCACTTTACTTTAGTTACACATGGGTTTTGTGCCTGTTCCTGTCGTGATTCCACACCCAACTGACCACATTAATGACACTAATTGTGGTCCCTCCACACCTGTAAAATCGATTTTAACCTTAATTAAGGTTAATTTTCTAGTTATTATTATTGTTTTGAATAGTGATATTTAACTAGAGCCAAAGAAGAAAAGGAGGAGCATGATTTGGTCAAGGATTAAACACCTGCGTGTGCATTTGGATTAGGAGTGAACCTGTTGGGTAGCGTTTTGAGGTAGTTGGTCTTCTTCATGTCATTTTCTTTGTCGCTTTTGTTTCTTGTGTTTTGTTTGATGTTATTTGTGCGATTCGCCAGTTTTTCTTATCAATTTTTATTTGTTTTTGGTGTTGTTGCTTTCCCTCTTTGTTTTTTTTTCTTTTACTGTCTTGTTTGCTTTCTTTCTTTTGTTTTCCTTTTTATTGATCATCTCGGTCATTTTCATGTTTGGTCATGTATGTACCACTATTCCCTAGGGTTTAGGGTGTCATTTTCAAAGGATTCTCGAGTTTTTAATGGTCTTTGATCTTTTATTTAGCCTTTCCATCCTTTTCAAATGTTGGCTCGATGATTTCTAAGTAGGGTTTTGATGCCCCAATTTCTTAAGTTGATAGTTTAAATAAGGTAGGGTTTTGCATGTCTGTGTTAATTTAAAGTTGTGGCCTAGTTACTAGTTTCCCCTTGGTCGTATGAGGGATGGGTTTGTGCTGTTATTTTAAGCCTCCTCGGCTTATCAGGTGACCTCATTTTAAAGTTGTTATAAGGGATTAGCTAAAGCTTTTAAGAGTGATGCCATACTTGACCATGGCTAGAGTCGGATCCAAGAATGGTTTTGTCCATAAGATTTTATTTGAGATACATGTCGAATCCGATTTTGAACCTACTTCTGATGAACTTTAGACTATCAAACATCTTTTACTTTAGCGAAAGTGGAAGCAAAACAAGATCATGACTTGGAACTTACTGATGTATCAATTTTTATTTCAATTTTGATCATGGCTCCACTAACCATTACCATTCTAATCCTAGCCCCGATAACCACTCTAATTTCGGTCCTAATCTCGATATACAATTTGTTCAAATCTTGGTTTCGATGATGACTCTAATCCCAACCCCGGTAATACTTAGATCTTTCTAATTATGTTCCTATCTTGGTTCCTAGTTTGGTGAGTGACTAATTTTGCTAAGTATGTAGAAACTACATGAAGAAGTACAAAGTAACATGGAAGGTGAGCTCTCTAATACTGGTTTTTATACTTTCTATGGATCTAATTCTAGGTTGTAATGCAGGAAGTGAATGATGTCAGGGGCCTCTATAGGAACTTCACAAATGGAAGGCCAAGTAACTAAAATTTCTAAACAAGTAAAGCCCAAAAATATAAAGATGTAACAACTGCCTTACACAATGAGATATAAAAATCGAACGATCACCCCCACAACCAGCAAGCTACATTATGGGTGGGCAGATATTATAGAAAATGACTTGGGAGAATTTGATTGTGAAGAGTTGACTAAAGAAAACTTTTCAGAGCTAGTTACTAGGAGGATAGAAAGGATAGTTCAATCTAGAATTGCTCATGTCACACTTTGTCCTTTATTAGTTGAATTGCTAGAGCTGATCTTAGCTGCAGAAGGAGCCTACAATGTAGTGTCAAGGCAATGTATGGATCAGCAAGGGAATGTCATAATTGAATTATCCCCACAAATGATGAGTTGATGTTCAATGCACCTGCTCCCACGAATCCAAAGATGTTGATAGAGACCGATGCATTGAAAAGATTCAATGAGAATAAAGATCTCAATAGGGGTCACATAAATAAGAAGTGGTTAATAACTAAAAATAAATCACTACTTAAGATGCCTAACCAACCCAAAAGGGGAGACTTCAAGAAAGAAGCTAGTGACCTAATCTTGATTCTCTCCAAAGTGTTTGGGAAAAGGGAATCTACATGCTTCAAAGAGTGGATGTTCCCATTCATTGAAGCTATCTTTGATGTTAGGTAGAAATTTGATTGGTATATGATTTTGTCTAATACTTTGCACAATCAAATAATAAAAAGACCTTCTATATGATATCTTATGTCATTTATGTAGCTGGAAGGATGGGTATCTTCCTAGGATTAAATGTAGTAGGAGTGTTGGGAGAAGCTCCTAGACAATAGAAAGTGTGGAACCACTATGATCAATTGACCTTGAAGACATCAAAGGAGAATTATAGGAAAGTAAATGATGCATTTTTGTATTTCATCATTAATAGATTGATTGGTGATGCTGGTTTCAGACTAAGTAGGGAAGCCATGGCATTCATTGCTCAATGGGGGCACTGGTATATCTAGTACCCCAAGTTCACCTACTTCAAGTTAGCAGTGTTTGATGAACATCCACCTACTCCCTAGGTGTTGCACTAATAGAATGGTCCTCATGGAGTTTGTATATCGAGCTTGGGAGTTAATGAAAAATTCAGCATCAAGCACAAACCAGGATGCCATAAGTTTCTCGTGAAGTTGGGAGAGTACTATTGTCTTCACAATGTGGCTGCAAAAGTAGTATATGAAGAGTTGAGCTAATTCAAGTTGGGACTCTACACATCTCAGAAATACTTTGATCCAGAGAAGAAGATGAATAAGTTACTTCCCACTATGTGTGAGAAACATTATAATTTGATAGAATATTTTTGGTGGGATTTCCAGGATGACTTTGATGTGAGGAGGAACTACAAAAGGCTAACCATCCCACATATGATTGAGTATGGGGTGAAAGAATATATTTCTAACACACTATCAGATGATGGTGTGGTTTTATACCTAGGATATGATGCAAACAAAGAAGGCATAAAAGGCTTTGATCCAATCAACTGGGAGGAAGTAGAGTTTATTGACATTAAATAGATTTATAGAACAATAATGGATAGAAGTATCCAATGGGTAGTGTTGAGAATAAAGGAACCACCTTCTCAAACTTCAAAGAAAAGAAAAGTTGGGGAAACCAAGGGTTACCAAAGAACCAAAAGGAGAGAATCCCCCAAGGAGCAATTGGAGTATATTCCTCCAATTTCTAGAGGGGATGCTATTCTTGAAATACCTATAGAAGAAGTTCTTGAAGCACAAGGTGTGCAGACTGCAACACTTGGAGAAGGATCCTCTTCTCAAACCTCCTCTCCCTCAAGAACCTAGCGAGGAAGTACCTATGGGTAGTTTTCATGAGGAAGCCAACCCACTAAAAGGAAAAGAGCTTGAGGTAGAAATTCATGACATTGACATAGATTCAAAAGAAACACATTCTAATGATGATATTATTAAAGATGTATCTTCCCAAAATATTGAGGAAGAGCATGTTCTTACTACTGAAGAGTAGTGGAAGTTATTTGAGGATGCTAAAACAAAATTTGATGCTAAGGAACATGTTGGGGAATTAGCAAAGCAACAAGAAGTGGATGTAAAGGCCCAAGCTGATGCACTACTCAAACAAAAACAATTGGAAGCTAAATTCAAAGCTGATGAATTGGATAAGCATGAACAACAAAAGGAGAAGGAACTCAAAATGGAGGAAGAGAATGGTAAATTGGAAATGCTACAAAAAATTCATGATTTTGAGGAGGAAAAGGCCAGACAAAGGAGAGAAAGAGAAGCCCTTTAGGCTAAATTCAAGGCTATTGAAGAATCCTATAAGAGAAGGGAAGAAGAAGAATGCCTATGAATGGAAAAGGAGGTCGAAGAGATTTCCAAGCATGAACAAAAGGAGAAGCAGGTATTGGACAAAATCAAAGAGTTAGAAAAGAAAAGAGACCAAATGTTTGAGGAAAGGGGGATAGAAGATGAAGATTTTAAGGAGCTAGAAAATAAAACATTGCAGGAGTAGAAGGATAAAGAAGAAGCTAAGAGACTCTCACAAGAGGATGCAAAAAGGGAACAAAAAAATGTGCAAGAGGTTTATTCTCAACCTAAAGCCACCATATTGCAACCATTATCTTTTTGTCACTGCTTCCTGTTACTCAACACAAGTGGCCACTACCCCTAATGCTCCTCCATGGTTGAAACTTGATTTAGAGAAGAAATAGATAATTAAACCTCAACCTCTCAATTGGGATGAGATTATGAAAGAAATACAGAAGGAAAGACCCAAGAAGAAGGCTAGAGTTCTTCATTCTACCAAACTCATAGATACAGGAGAAAGTATTGTTGAATGTAAAATTCCGGTGGTGGATAAGGATAGAGAATACATGCAAGTAGCTGATTACCAATTGGGCATGGTCAATTTGGGGAGACCTACAAGGAACCAACAAATGAATCTTATTGATATTGTATATTCCTCTACCAAGTCTAGAATGATCAAGGATAAGCAGAAGAAAGATGAAATCAAAGCCCAATTAGATCAATTAAATAAATTATTGAAGGATGTCTCCACTCCAGTGTGTCAACAAGATGGTGCTCTAGAAATGCCAGTCCTATTGAGAAAAAGGGGAGTTGATGACTTAGTGCAAGTGAAGAGTAAAAAGGGGATACTTGACGATGGATTGAGAGGCTCAATCAGGAGGTTGGCGAATTTTTGGTTGATAGTTTTTGAATTCATAAAGAAGCACTTGAGTTTGTAGCAGAGATGAATCATCATGTTGAGGTCTTAAAGACATAGGAAGAGGAATAAAGAGACTATGCTAAGAAGTTGAAGGATATCAGCAAGGTTCCAAAGTAAACTCTCTTAGAGTAGTCAATTCTTGAAGAGGAAAATGCATATTTCCTTGGGAAGACTTTAAACATAATCCGGTTTATATCCAACTTCATCTATAAGCATAGGGATGAAGTTCAATATGCTTGTAAGGAATTAAATGAACAAATTGATGAATTAGAAGTAGTAGTCTCTATTATAGTCAATGTGGCATTCTGATCAAAGAAGGTAAGCATTTGACTAAATTGAAGGAGAAGTAGAGGAGTAGATTTTAGGAAGTAATGCTAAAGGAAGATGATTGAGAAGACTTTTTGTTGGATAGGCTTATGGATATTAAAGAGGAGGTAAAAGATAATTGGAGGGAGTTAATCTAGTTAAAAGATATGAAAGAGTTCACCTCAGTAGAATTGAAGAGAATCAAGTTTGAGGATAGTTGGGTAGATGGACCTGATGTGGATGTCATTCAACAAGTGCTCTCTAGTTATGATGCATATCTCCTTGAGCATCAAACGTAGGAGTGAGCTAGCAGTAGAAAATTCTTTCTTTAACATACAACTTCCTTTTCTCTCATATTTTGCAAGGTTTTTCCATGGGTTGAACTAAAGTTCTCATCTGTTAGTTCTATCTTCTTCCTTGGGTGTCAGATTTTGGGCAGCAAGGCAATTACTTTTTCAACTAAAGATAAGCTAGTCCAGTTCCTTCATACAGTTTTGGTTCCTTGATTTGTGGATTTGGGTTTTTGATTGAGAGAAACTTATCTATGGAAAGCCTATATATACTCATGGGATCTACTTTTTAAAGGTTGGTTGATTGAAGAAGGATTAGTAACCTGATATGATAGTAGATAGGAATCATAGCCTTGGAATTTCAGATTTTTTTTAGCAAGATACTTTGAAGTTCAAGTTGAAATTGGATACCTCTTTACAATTTTACATAGTTTTTCATGTTATTGTTGAAAGTGAATCTATTGGATAAGTTTAATGAATCATAATAAATCCATATTTCAGTAAGTTTCTATGCCTAAATGTTTTCTGTTTGGGGGGAATCAATAGAGGAAACCAGATTTTATGATTATTTCATAGAATTGTCTATGGATTGAATTACAATATGTCTATTTGATTAGTGTTTTAGCAATGAGTGAGTGATCTATTTCAAATCTCAAAGTCTTTTGTGAATAGTTGTGGTAATTGAATTAAGCACTATGAATGTATGTAATGGTGTAGGTTAATCTATGGATTACATCATGTTGTGGTTTTTGGTCTATTGAAGAAACACTCATTATGGGAATGCATGTCTGGATATTGAGAAGTTTTATTCATATCTTACTATTCTATGCCTTGATCTATCTTTTTCCATTTATTTTATACCCCTAAATGTTAGAGTAATTTGCATCATGTAGTTTGTATCCTTAACCAACAAAGGCCCCTTGAATATTACAATTCTATTGGCCATTGAGTAACATTAGCATAGTTGAGAACCAACTACCAAGACCTTGGGAGTCAAATTACTATATGTTATCTTTATCTTTTAGGAGATATAGGGTAGAGATATTATGTTTTAATGTTGTTGTGCTATTTTGACCATGAATAGAACTGGTGCTAGAAGGAGGGCCAAGAGAAAAAATAGAGCGAATAGGATCATTTTCACCAAAAAGGTTTAGAAGAATTCTCAGATTTTCTACGAATCCAAATACATTTATTGAACTTCAAACACCCACTAGGCCTAGGACTCGTAGGGCCTCGACTCCACCATCCACTCCACCTAGATTCCCACCGATTATAACTATGGCACAACCACCTCCACTCGGACCCTGGGCATTCTTTGTCAATAACCCTTCACCATTGGGAGTTATTCCTGGTGGTATCCATGAGATGCCTAAGAATCCTAAAAAATTCTATCCCAGGTATTCCCATGGAGTGTCTAGAAGTGTTGAAGAGCACATATAGACATTCAAAGATGCTTGTACAAAGGCTCAAATAACCCATCATGATGTCGCATGGATATTTTTTCCATATTCCTTAGGGGATATGGCTTACAATTGGTACCTGAACTTGCCCACTAGGTCTATTGTGAATTGGGTAAACCTAGAGGATTCCTTTATCAATCAATTCTAGGTTTATGTAGATCCAACTATCTTGTATCATCAATTTTCCACAATAAGGAAGGAACCACATGAGCCTTTTTCTCTCTTCAACACCCATTTCCAACGGATGTATAGATGGTTGCAGGATCCATAACTAGTGATAGAGAAAATTACCATTTGGTCTTATCTAAAATTCATAGACCCATTGATTGGCTTGTTTCTTCAAAGAACATAGCTTGTAGTGAAAATTGATTCATTGTCCAAGTTCTATCAACTTTCCATGCAATTTCAGCAACAAATTAGCTCACAATCAGGTAACCTCAAAGCCATTTTCTTCCCTTAGGTTACCCTCCAATGCAAACTCCATCCCCACTATTCAATACAGTCCCTAGTATGTCTAACTCTAGTTATGGAACTTTGGCTGAATTACATTATTCCCCACAACCATGGATTAATGGAGGAATTCTAAATCCATCCCAATAGACCCAAGTTTCTCATAACCTTACGGGAGGATAAAATCCTCCAAATCACTCACCTATTGTGAATTATGTAGAGAGTGAACACACCACCCAACTGACCTCTAAGGTAGAAACTTTGAAGAAGACGCTATCTTAGGTGACAAATGAAATGGACCAACTTGAGGTAAACCCTTCCCAAGGCCAAAACTAGAGCCAAGGTTACCAAAACCAAGGTTATCAAAATTAGGAGGGTTTTTGAATCAGAAAAATTATTCAAATCAAAATTCCAACCAGAACCAGAGGAATTACTAGGGCCAAAAATCCCCTAATTAAAAATACCAAAATTAGAATAGGGGATACAATCAGAGGTCGAACAACAATAGGTAGTGGAATACTAGACCTAACAATGGGAGATTTCCCCATAATTATCAGTCTGGTGAAGATAAACCACACACTGCAAATATTACAGATCTCAATTTCATGACTAATTGGTGTAGGATGCATGATACTGGAGCGCATTCTGAGGTTAATTTCCTAGAGATGGAGAAAATGGTTAAGATTGCACAAGCTGACTCCCACCACCCACAAGGAAATTCTAACAAGGATGGTGGGTCAATAAGCACAACTATGACCTATGAGACCATTGATGAGCAATACCAATTTCCCATGTAGGGAGAAAATGAACCAAAAGAAGATATTGATGATGCTCAAGCCATCCAGACCAAAGGAAGCCATTTTTTGAGAAATTAGAATAAGGGCCCATTTACCACATCTACTCCTTTGAACACTATGGTTCCACCTAACCAAAATGGGGACAATAATCTCCCTCCACAAAGAGGCACATCTGATGTTCAAAATAAAGGTAATTCCTCTTTTGGTCCTAAGTATTCAAAGAGTAATGAATCATAATTTTATTTTGTTTTAGAGATCTAAAGACAAAAAATTATCTATCATTCTTCGATATTCTCAAATGGTGTCCAACCTAATAGGAAATTGTGTTGAAGGCTTTAGAGGAGGAAGATTGATCAAAAGGGAAAAACAAGGTGACTCCAATCATAGACATGAATGTGACCATATACAAAGGTAAGACTAGAACCCCACCATTTCTTTCAAACCTTAGGATCTTTGGAAATAATTTACATAATTGTATTTTGGATTCTGGAGCATCAAGAAATGTTATGCCCTTTTCCATTTGTAAAAATTTAGAATTAAGTCTTGTCCAAACTCATAATAAATTAATACAACTAGACAAAACTGAGGTCAATATGGTAGGTGAGCTGAAAAATATTCATGTACAAGTCAGGTCAAACCCAAGGATCCAGGCTTGTATAGACATCTAGGTAGCAAACATTCCCAAAACATATGGCATGCTTTTGAGTCATGAATTATTGAAAAGAATTGGTGGATACCTATACTTAGACTTCTCACATATGTGGTTGCCATGGAAAGGGGTAGCCTCACAAAATAGGATTGTAAGTGAGCCCCATCTTAAACACATGATAAATGAGTATGACTGCCCTAATGAGGTCACATTCTTTGAGACTGAGATGGGTGTATACAAGAGTGAAGAAATTATGAATTTCTCAGTGTTTGATCCTAAATTTTCACAACCTAGATCCTCTAGTAACCCCATGAACACATTCAACCAACAAGTGTTGATTAGAAGGTTACAACGCGATAGACTGGGAGAAGCTAATTTAGGAGTTTATTACTCCCAAATTGGTGTAGGGTCCATTACGAAAGCCATTATGAATGAAAATGCTAGCCTTGTATGGATATCCTTAACTATGTTTATGAGTTAGAAGAGACTTCCAAACATCATCCAATAACACCTCTGAATCAATTTTCATTCCAGTTTAGAGATGCAACTATCCTAACAAGAACCAATATCACCTAGGAAGAATACTCTTCCCAAGTTGAACAGGATCAACTTTTATGTTCTGATCATCAAGACAAAACTGAGCAATCTCAGAAATTGTATGTCACACCAGAACCTGATAATCTTCGAATGCTTAAGGGGCTGCTTGAAAAGATGCCTGATCCAAAAATTGTCCAAGAATAGGTGCAAGAAGTAGTTTCTACACTAGTTTCAAATACAAATGAGCTTGCTGATGAACATCAAGAACATGGTCTCCAAATCCATATAGCCTAAGCCAATCCAAGCTGCCACCCATTCCTTGTAAAAAATCACTTGTATTACCCAAAAAGAAGGAAATCCCAACTCCGTATCAGCTGTGGATTTGTAAATTTGATGGTTCTAAGTCCAAAGCAGGGAGTGGATTAGGGATTGAACTAACTAACCTGAAAGGGAAGATATACTTTGCATCTTATAGGTTATAGTTCAGTTGTACAAACAATGTAGCAAAGTATGAGGTGCTCGCTAGGGATCTGATGTTTTCACATCAGAAGAAGGTGACAACCATCATAGTTATGGGAGATTCAAAAGTTATTGCCAAGTAGGTTTGTAGTCAATACACTTGTCACAGTAAGAGACTAGCTACATATCAAATTTGGGTATGGAATTTAAAAGAATACTTTGATGCCTTTGGTATCAAGTTGATCCCTAGAGAGAGCAATCAAATTTTAGATGCTCTCGTTGTTGTTGCAAGCACTTTGGAATCCACACAAGATTCCAAGCTCAAAAGATTCTTAATGGAGTTAGTCTCAATACCAGCCATCCCCGAAAATGTCCACAATTTTTAGGTCTTTGATGATGACCAACATATACTTTCCTTTTTGGCAAGCTCAGATGTCTTTGAGGGACAAATAATTGATGAATCAGAAAGAGATCAAGGAGACTAGGACCCAAAAAGATGTGATGTAGAAGGGATCATGAACCTCAAAACAAATAGCATTCCTAAGGGAATGGTAGCTTTGGAGAGGATATTTGACTCTGATTCTCACGCTCATGAGAAAGTCCTTCGAACCACTGATGGGGGGAAGTATGAATCAGTTAACTTGGTCGATTCAGGCCTAGAAAAGACTGTATTTATTGGAAAGAATTTTTTGAAAAATATATGTGATAAAATCATAGAAGCATTGAAGGTGGATATTGCAGCAATTTCCTGGGGGTACGAAGACTTGATAACCTTCGATACCTCAGTGATAACTCACACCATTCCCCTGAAGAATGACACAAAGCCTTCTTGTCAAAAGTAGTGCCTAGACAATGCTCTGATTGAACAATTAATTCAGAAAGAGGTGCAAAGTCTTTTGTCTAACAGAATAATATTTCTAGTGAGGCATTCCACCTAGGTTGCCAATTTTGTCCCTATACAAAAGAAGAGTGGGGAGATCAAGTAATGTGTAGACTTTCGAAACCTCAAAAATGCATTAGAGAAGGATAACTACCCACTTCCTTGTCTTGATGAGGTACTACAGATTTTCAATGACTCCCAAATGATTTTGTTCCTTGATGGTTACTTGGGATATAACCAAGTCTTGGTTAATTATGAGGATAGGATGAAAACTGCCTTCACTACCAAGTGGGGGACATTTTCCTATTGCAAGATGTCATTTGCTCTCATCAATGTTGGGGCAACCTTTTAGTAGGAAATGGATATAGCATTTAAGGACTTGGTCGGTAAGTGTATAATCATATACATGGATGATCTAACTATATTTTCTAAAGATAGGTTTAACCATGAGATCTAGAAAATTTTTTTTAAAAGTGTGTAAGTTATGGCATATCTTTAAACCCAAAAAGTGTGGGTTTGGGATTTCTAAAGGGAAATTGCTAGGCAACATAATATCTTAGAGGGGGATTTCAATTGACCCAAATAGAGTTGAATAAATTCTGAATTTGACTATGCTAGGTAGTAAAAAGGAGATGAGGTCCTTTTTCGGGAAGATAAATTTCATGCGGAAATTCATAACTGGATTTGCAAAAATTGTTAAGCCTCTCAATGATATGATGAAAAAGAGGTTAATATTGAGTGGAGTAATGAGGCTAAATCTACATTCTCACTGATTAAATAATCAATATCAGAGGCATCGGTCCTAACCATCCTTTTTTATCTTAATCCTTTTTATATTTACTCTTTTGCTTTTGATTATTCTTCTGTTGCTATCCTAACACAGAGAAAAGAAGAAGGAGATGAAATTCCCATTTCCTTTATGAGTTCCCCCTTTAAGAACACTAAATTTAGATATCTGCCTCTAGAAAAATAGGCTTTTGCACTGGTATGGGTGGTCAAGAAATTTTTCCATTACATTCTCCACAACCAAATTACAACAATAGTTCTGAACCCTGCTGTGATATCCCTTCTTATGCAAAGTGAGCTGGGGGAGAGACAAGGAAAATGGATGGCCATCTTGTAGGAATAAAATCTATAATCCATCCAATGAAGCTAGTCTGAGGAGAAGGATTGTCCAAAGCAATGGCGGATGTTGATAATAAAATTACATGTCAACAATACATGGTGTAGTCATTTACAAGTGATCCTTGGTATTCTAATTTAATCTTTTTTTTGTTGAATAAAAAATGTACAGATGGGATGAATTCCACTTAGAGGAGAGCACTAACAATGAAGAGCTCTCATTACATGCTCAAAGGAGGATCCCTATACAAAAGAAATTTTGAAAGAGTTTACCTGTGTTGTTTGGATCAGCAAGAAGCCAAACATGCTATTGTTGAATTTCATGGTAGACATGGTACAAGGCATGGATCTGTAGATTCCTTGGCCCATCAAATTCTTAGATCAAGTTATTATTAGGTCCACATGTTTTGAGATACACACATGCCAGATCTCTGCATTTAGGGAATAGAATCTAGTGATCCCTTTACAATCAGTGTACGAGGTAAGACATTTCACCCAATGGGCACTAGAATTTATAGGTGTCATTAATCCAAACTCTTCTGCAAGTCATAAGTTTATCCTAATAGCAACAAACTACTATACACACTGGACTGAAGCTCGAACCTGGAAAAATAACACCATAGATGTGGTTATCAAATTCCTTAGTGAAAACATCACAACCGGGTTTAGAGTACCATTCGCCTTAGTATGTGATAATGGCCTTGCTTTCTCCTCTGCTGAATTCATTCACTAAGCCTATGAACAAATTTTTTTTATAAAGTATTCATTTAATTACTACCCTCAAAGAAATGGAGTAGATGAGTCCACCAACAAGAATTTTTTTGAAGTAATTAGAAAAATTCTAGAAAACAATCCTAGAGATTGGCATACCCAACTGAGATTTTCCTTATGGGCAGATCGAACTTGAATTAAAGTTTCCCTAGTAAATTCACCTTTTAATTTAGTCTACGACCAAGAGCCAATCTTCCCAATAAATTTTCAAATACCTATCCTCAGGTTTATGCAAGAATTCTATATAAAGGATGATCAGATCGAGGTTAGATTAACCAATCTACAAATAATGGAGGAATAAAGAGACACTTCTTTATAGCAGTTCTTCAAACATCAGGGTGTTTTCAAACGTTGGTTTGACAAGAGAGAAAAAATCAAAGCCTTCAGAATATTAGATTTGGTATTGTTGTGGGATAAAGCTAAGGAAAGAAAAGGTGATCACCAAAAATTTGACCGACTTTGGTTAGGTCCATATTAGATTGTTGAGATCCTAGGTGAGAAAGATTTTTGTTTGAGTACTTTAACAAGGGAACCTACTCCTTTTCCCATCAATGGGTAATTTCTAAAACACTGCTTTGGCCCATGAAAGGGGCGGGATCAATTTTTTTGTATGTAATTATTTGCTTCTTGTTTTGGTTTGTTTGTTTGTGGTTTTCTTTTTCATTGTTTTGGTTTTTATTGTTTTCTTTCTTTCTTTCTTCATTTTGTTTTGTTTCTAGGGTTTTCATTTTTATCCAATTCAAGGATGGGTGAAGTTATTCAAAGTATACTAAAGGTACTAGGAGAGAAGTTGGCTGAGTTGTTTTTCAGGTATGTTTGTTGAATTTTTTTGTTTCATTACTTATGATTTGTGTTCCTTTTGTACAAAGGTCTGATAGGTTAAACACAAATAGGTATATTGTAAAAGATCTCATCAACCATGGTTGAATCTTTCACAAAATAGATAAAACATTTGGGCATTTGCAAGATCATCATGGAAAAACTAGGCCCTTAAGTGTCAATAAAATTTAGAAAAATTAGAGTTAGGCAACTTGACGTAAAAGTTTGAATGAGTTATCTATATTATTTAAAAAATATGTCAGAATAGAATCTATTGCAAATTTAATTTATTTTCTAAACTAATAGGTTTATTCTTATTTTAAAAAAATCTATTTGTTTAAAATTTAAAATTTCAATGCAGTAGTACTTAAATTTTAGGGAAAAAATAAGAAGTAGGTGTCTGTTTGACCACCCTAACCACAATTAAATGATAATATTTTTTTATAAGATTTTAGATATAAGTAGAAGACTCATGTCCCGATGTATGCATATTATTTTGTAATTTTTTTCCAAGTAAATAATTAATTATGATTTTTTTATTAAATTTTTTTAAAAATATAAAAACTTGTATGTCTGACCACCTTAACTTGGTCAAAACTTCATGAATTTTTTTTTTTTTTAAAAATCCTATAGTATGTGAAGCATAGAATGTGACGCATGTTTCAGATTTAAAAAATGTGATACCATTTGAAAGCTATAGATGTTTTTCAATTAGCCTATTAATTAGGACTTTAGTCGTAATTCAAATAGAAAATGAATAATAATTATTTATTAAATTCAAAGTAAAAAATAATTTATATTGGTGGAAAGATGAGAATCTCCTTTATAAACCCTTTTCATTTCATCAATTTTGGGTAAGAAAAAAGTTGTCAGCCACATTGGCCATCATATCACTTACATATTGCCACTTTTTGGCCCATCATGATCTTGCACATACCCATCTATTTTACATAAAAACTCATTTGTCTCTAGGTAGATGTATTTTAGATTTGGGTGAAAAATATGAATGTTGACACTATCATGAAACCCATTGTAGTTCTCAACACCAAATTTCAAGTTGATATATCTGAGTATTGAGAAAAGCTAATAAAAAATTCCTTCAAGAAAAGATTCTAAAAAAGAAAGAGAAAATCATTGAAAGATGAAAAACTCAATACTAGAAGGGTAGTTCAAGTATTTCTACTGGGGCTATGGATGCTTGATCGATCGTAGAGAAATTATTTGAGAGAACTAGAGGTATCTTCGTCGAGGCTATAGATACCTAACACTGGTAGTAGAGCAATGCCTAGGATTTCATTGCACGATAGTTAAGAGGATTCAACTCACGTAGCTTAGATCTTGAATACACTTGTTTGGGAATGGAGGGAATTTTTTGATAAAAACAGATGCACCATATACGCACACACTCAGATTCAAAGTTGTTAATGTTGATTTACATATGAGATTCTATCTCAACCTTGTTTGTTATGACTATTCACACTTAAGTGTAAAACATTCATGAACCCAAGGTTCTGGGTGATTGAATTCTTCAGTGTCTTGAAAATGGGTAAACCATTTTCCCAAACAAGTCATCATTTTTTATGCATCGCATAACCACCCCATCTTTGAGTTTGGTTAAAATGGGTCCCCCTTGTTTCTTGTCCTTTTCGTTCGGGACTTAGGAGTTGTTATTTTCTCCTAAGTATTTGTAATTTTTCTTTTTTCTCTATCAGAACTAAAACTGGAACCAAACCTTGACTTGGAACTTAGTTTGGTTCTATGTCTTGACTCATTTTTTATCCCACTCATGTTTGTTTCTTTGTGTTGTGCTTTTGGTTGGTGTTGTTTTCTTTTGCAGGGTTAGATCTAGAATGAATATTGAACTTGGATTTTTTATAAGTTCCAAGTTTGGTTCCTATTCTACCTCAACCTCTGCCTTCATTTTTTTTTCATTTCATTTTTTTGGGGTTTGGTTTTGGTCTTCATTTCGACCCCACTTATTTTTCTCTTTTGCGTTCTCGTTTCTTTTTCATTGATAAAATCGAAACTAAATAGTGACCTTGTCAAAAGTTTCCTGACTAGTTTTGACTCTGATCCTGCCCCCACCTTTTGCTTTTGTTTCTCCACTTTAATTTAGTTACACGTGGGTTTTGTGCCTGTTCCTGTCGTGATCCCGCACATGACTAACCATATTAATGGTTTTGTGATTGTTCCTGCTATAATCCCACACCCGCAAACCCTCTAGATGGGTAAAATTGATTTTAACCTTAATTAAGGTTTATTTGTTGGTTATTATTATTGTTTTGAATAGTGATATTGAACCAAAGCTAAAGAAGAAAAGGAGGAGCATGATTTTGTCAAGGATCAAATGCCTATGCATGGATTTGGATCAAGAGTCAACCTATTGGGTAGTGTTTTGAGGTAGGTGGTCTTCTTCGTCTCATTTCCTTTATCGTTTTCATTTTTTGTGTTTTGTTTGGTGTTCTTCACACGATTCACCAGTTTTTCTTGTGAATCTTTGTTTTTTGTGTTGTTGATTTCCCTCTTTGTTTTTTTTTTGCTGTCTTGTTTGCTTTCTTTCTTTTGTTTTCCTTTTTTCTGATCATCACAGTCATTTTCGCATTTGGTCACGTTTGTACCACTGTGCCCTAGGGTTTAGGGTGTCATTTTCAAATGATTCTAGGGTTTTTAATGGTCTTTGATGTGTTATTTATCCTTTTCATCCTTTTCAAATGTTGGCTCAATGATTTCCAAGTAGGGTTTTGATGCCTTGATTTCTTAAGTTGACATTTTAAATAAGCTAGGGTTTTGCACGTCTGTGTTAATTTAAAGTTGTGCCCTAATTACTGGTTTTCCCTTAGTCATATGAGGGATGAGTTTGTGCAGTTATTTTAAGCCTCCTCGGCTTATCAAGTAACCTCATTTTAAAGTCATTATAAGGGCTTAGCTAAAACTTTTAAGAGTGACGTCATACTTGACTGTGGTCGGAGTCAAATCCAAGAATGGTTTTATCCATAAGATTTTATTTGAGATATATGTCAGATCCAGTTCTGAACCCACTTCTGATGAAATTTAGACTATCAAACATATTTTAATTTAGTGGAAGTAGAAGGAGAATGGGATCATGACTTGGAACTTCCTGATGCATCGAGTCCAGTTTCCATTCCAATCACGGCCCTGATAACCATTTCCATTCCCATCCCGACCCTGATAACCATTCCAATTTCAGTCCTAAACCTGATATATAGTTTGTTCAGATCCTAGTTCTAATGATGACTCCTATCCTGACCCCAGTAATACTTAGAGCTTTCTAATGATGTTCATATCTGGGTTCAACTTCCGGTGAGTGATTAATTTTGATAAGTATGTAGAAACTACATGAAGAAGTACAAAGTAACATGGAAGGTGAGCTCTCTAATACTACTTTTTATACTTTCTATTGATCTAATTATAGGTTGTCATGTACGAAGTGACTGATGTCAAGGGCCTTTGCAGGAACTTCAAAAATGGAAGGCCAAGCAACTGAAAATTCTAAACAAGTTAAGGCCAAAAAGATAAAGGTGGAACAACTACCTTACAAAATGAGATATAAACATCGGATGATAACCCCACTAGCCAATAAGTTAGATTCTAGGTGGGCAGATATTATAAACACCAAGTTGGGAGCATTCGATTGTGAAGAGTTGAATGAAGAAATTTTTTTAAAGCAAGCTATTGGGAGGATAGAAAGGATAGTTCAATTTGGAATTTCTCATGTCACACTTTCTCCTTTGTCAGTCCAATGCCCAAAGCTGATCTTAGTTGTAGCAGGAGCATAGAATTCAATGCCAAGAAAATGTATGGATTAGCAAGGGAATGTCATATTTGACTTATCCACACAAATGATGAGGCTAATGTTCAATGCACCTGCTCCCATGAATCCAAATATGTTGATAGAGGCTGATGCATTGAAAAGATTCAATGAGAATAATGATCTCAACAGGGGCCACATAAATAACAAGTGGTTAATAACTGAAAAGAAATCCCTACTTAAGATGCTTGACTATCCCAAATAGGGATATTTCAAGAAATAAGTTGGTGACCTAATCCTGATGCTCTCCACAGTGTTTGGGAAAAGGGACTCTACATGCTTCAAAGAGTGGATGTTCCCATTCATTGAAGTTATCTTTCATGACAAGAAAAAATTTGATTGGTGTATGATTTTATCTGATACTTTGCATAATCAAATGATAAATGTAAGGCAAACAAAGACCTTCTTTATGACATATTATGTCATTTATGCAACTGGAAGGATGGGTATCTTCATAGGATTAGATGCAGTAGGAGTTTTGGGAGAAGCTCCTGGACAACAGAAAGTGTGGAACCACTATGATCAATTGACTTTGTAGAAATCAAAGGAGCATTATAGGAGAGTGAATGATGCATTTTTGTATGCCATCATTAATATATTGATTGGTGATTCTAGTTTTAGACGAAGTAGGGAAGCCATGGCTTTCATTGCTCAATGGGGACACTGGTATATCCAGTACCCCAAGTTCACCTACTTCAAGGTAGCAGGGTTTGATGGACATCCTCACCTACTCCCTAGGTGTTGCACTGACAGAATGGTCCTCATGGAGTTTGTATATCAAGAATTGGGAGTTAATGCAAAATTTAGCATCAAGCACAAACAAGGGTGCCATAAGTTTCCCATGAAGTTGGGAGAGTATTGTTGTCTTCACAATGTGGCTGAAAAAGCAGTATGCAAAGAGTTGAGCTACTTCAAGTTGGGACTCTACACATCTCAGAATAACTTGATCAAGAGAAGTAGATGAATAAGTTACATCCCACTATGTTTGAGAAGCATTATAATTTGCTAGAAGATTTCTAGTGAGATTTCCTGGATTACTTTGATGTGAGAAGGAGGAACTACGAAAGGCTTACCATCCCATAGATGATTGAGTATGGGGTGAAGGAAGACATTCCTAACACAAGTTATCAGATCATGGTGTGGTTTTAGACCTAGGATATGAAGCAAAAAAATTAGGCATCAAAGGCTTAGATCCAATCAATTAGGAGGAAGAAGAGTTTATTGACATTAAATAGATTTCTAGAACAATAATGGATAGAAGTATCCAATGGATAGTGTTGAGAATAAAGGAACCACCTACTCAAACTTCAAATTAAAGGAAAACCGAGGAAATCAAGGGTTACCAAAGAACCAAAAGGAGAGCAGCCCCCAAGGAGCAATTGGAGTATCTTCCTCCCTTTTTTGCAAGGGATACTATTTCTGAAATACTTGCAGAAGAAGCTCCTGAAGCACAAGGTGCGGAGACCACAACACTTGGAGAAGGATCCTCTTCTGAAACCTCCTCTCCCTCAAGAACCTAGTGAGGAAGTAGCTATGGTTAGTCTTCATGAGGAAGAAGACACACTAAAAGGAAAATATCTTGAGTTAGAAATTCATGAAATTGGCACACATTCAAAAGAAACACATTTTGATGATGATATTATTAAAAATGTATCTTCCCAAAATATTGAGGAAGGGCATGTTCTTACCCCTGAAGAGTAGTGGAAGATATTTGAGGATGCTAAAAAATAAGTTGATGCTAAGGCAATAGCCGAGGAATTAGCAAAGCAACAAGAAGTGGATGTAAAGGCCCAAGAAGATGCACTACTCAAACATCAACAATTGGAAGCTAAATTCAAAGTTGATGAATTGGCTAAGCAACAACAACAAAAGGAGCAAGAACTCAAAAAAAAGGGAGTGAATGATAAATTGGAAATATTGTAGAAAATTCATGATCTTGAGGAGGAAAAGGCTAGAAAAAGGAGAGAAAGAGAAGCCCTTGAGGCTAAATTAAAGGCTATTGAAGAATCCTATAAGATAAGGGAAGAAGAAGAATGCCTACAAATGGAAAAGGAGGTTGAAGAGCTTGCCAAGCATGAACTAAAGGAGAAGGATGTATGGAACAAAGTCAAAGAGTTAGAAAAGAAGAGAGACCAAATTTTTGAGGAAAGGAGGATAGAAGTGGAATGTTTGAAGAAGGTGCTAGGAAATAAAATACTGCAAGAGCAGAAGGATAAAGAAGAAGCTGAGAGACTCGCGCAGGAGGATGCACAAAGGGAACAACAAAATTTTCAAAGGGGTTGTTTCTCAACCTAAAGCCACCATATCACAACCATTATATTTTATAACTATTGAATCTTCCTCAACACAAGTGACCACTTCCCCTAATGCTCCTACATGGTTGAAACTTGATTTAGAGAAGAAATAGATAGCTCAACCTCAACCTCTCGATTGGGATGAGATGATGAAGGAAATACCCAAGAAGAAGGATAGAATTCTGCATTCTATGAATCTCATAGATACAAGAGAAATTATTGCTAAATGTGTAATTATAGTGGTGGATAAGGATAGAGAAGACATGCAAGTATCTGATTACCAATTGGGCACGATCAATTTGGGAAGACATGCAAGTAACCAATAAATGAATCTTATTGATATTGTAACTTCCTCCACCAAGTCTAGAATGATCAAGGATAAGCAAAAGAAAGATGAAATCAAAGGCCAATTAGATTAGTTACATAAATTATTGAAGGATGTCTCCACTCCAGTGTGTCAACAAGCTGCTACTCTAGAAACCCCAGTCTTACTAAGAAAAATGGAAGTTGATGAATTAGTGCAGATGAGGAGTAAAATGGGGATGCTCGACATATAGATTGATAGGCTCAATCAAGAGGTTGGTGAAGTGTTGGTGGATAGTTTTGAAATTCATAAAGTAGAACTTGAGTTGGTAGCAGAGATGAATCATCATGTTGAGGTCCTAGAGAAATAGGAGGAGGAATATAAATAATATGTTAAGAAGTTGAACGATATGAACAAGGTGCAAAAGTCAACTCTCTTAGAGCAGTCAATTTTTGAAGAGGATAATGCAAATTTCCTTGAGAAGGCTTTAAATATAATCCAGTTTAGATCCAACTTTATCTATAAGCATAGGGATGAAGTTCAAGATTCTTGTAAGGACTTGAATGAACATATTGATGAATTAGAATCAATAGTGGCTATTATAGTCAATGCGGACATTTTAGTGAAAGAAGGTATGCATTTGGATAAATTGAAGGGGAAGAAGAGTAGTAGATTTTAGGAAGTAATGCAAAAAGAAGATGATGGAGAAGACTTGTTGTTGGATAGGATTATGGATATTAAAGAGGAGGTAAAAGCTACTAGGAGGGAGTTAATTGATTTAAAAGATATGCAATAATTTGCCTTAGTGGAATTGAAGAGAATCAAGTTTGAGGATAGTTGGGTAGATGGAACTAATGTGGATGTCCTTCAACAGGTTTTCTCTAGTTATGATGAGTATCTCCTTGAGCATCAAACACAAAAGTGAGCTAGCAACAAAAAATTCTTTCTTTGACATACAACTTCCTCTTCTCTCCTATTTTGTAGGGTTTTGACATGGGTTGAACTAAAGTTCTCATCCATTAGTTCTATCTTCTTCCTTGGGCATCATATTTTGGGAAACAAGGAAATCACTTTTTGAACTGAAGATAAGCTAGTCCAGTTCCTTCATACAGTTCTAGTTCCTTGATCTATGGAAGTGGGTTTTTGATTGAGAGAAAATTATGCATGGCAAGCCCATATGTACTTTTGGGCTCTATTTTGTAAGGATTAGTTGATTGAAGAAGAATTAGCCACCTGATATGATAGCAGATAGGAATCATAGTCTTAGAATTTTAGTTGTTTTATCAAGATACTTTAAAATTTCAAGTTGAACTTGGATACCTTTTTACAGTTTTACATAGTTTTTCATGTTATTATTGAAAGTGAATCTCTTGGATAAGGTTAATGAATCATAATCAATTTGTATGCTAGTGAGTTGTTGTGCCTAAATTTTTTCTATTTGGTGCAAATCAATAGAGGAAATTGGATTTTAAGATTATTTCATTGAATTTCCTATCAATGGAATTATTATCTGTCTATTTGAGTGGTGTTTTAGCAATGAGTGAGTGATATGTTCTGAATCTCAAATTATTTTGTGAATGGTTGTCATAATTGAATTAAGAAGTATGAATTCATGTAATGGTGTAGGTTATTCTATTGATTACATCATGTTATGGTTTTTGGTCTATTGAAGAAACACTCATTGTGGGAATGCTTGTCTAGATATTGAGAATTTTTATTCATATCTTACTATTCTATTCCTTGATCTATCATTTTCCATTTATTTTACACCCCCAAACATTAGATTAATTTGCATCATGCAGTTTGTATCCTTAACGAACAAAGGCCCAATGAATATTATGATTATATTGGCCATTGCGTAACATCAGCATAGTTGAGAACCAACTACTAGGGCCTTGGGAGTTATATTACAATATGTTATCTTTCTCTTTCAGGAGAAATAGGGTAGAGATATTTTGTTTTAACATTGTTGTGCTATTTTGACCATCAACATGTGGCATAGAAGGTAGAGGTATATAGAATTTTACAAAAGATCAAGGATGAGTTAGCTACATCTATGAAGAACCTCCAAACTAAATTAGCGAAGTAGACATAGATAGCTAGTGACAGGGAAACCAAAGTAGTGGCTTTGGAGGCCAGGGTGACAACTCTGGAGGAGGAGGCATGACATAAGGAGTAGCCATGGGAGTAGAGAGTGAAGGATCTAGAGGAGAAGTTGGCCAGAAGGAGTATGGAGGTGGACAAGGCCAAAATCCAACTAATGGATGCAACTCGTATGGTTAAAGTTGCAAGGGAGAGGGAGATACTTGCCAACCACCAACTCCACATGCGTACAGAGGAAGTGAGGCAATTGCATGCACAACACTCACTAACGGCTACCCACACATCATTAGTCCATCTAGGGACGTCCTCACTTACCTCTTCTTCTCTGTAGCTCATATGCAATATCATTCCTTTCTTGGCTTGTCATGTCATCTAGAAGATGACTTCTTTTGTGGGGGGTGATGTAATCTATTAATATCTTTATCTATAGTCTGTTGTATCCAGTTGTAGAGTAGTTGGTTGTAGTTGGCCGGTTGTTATAATTCAATAAAAATATAGGGGTAGCAGGAATAATTAATGTAATAAATGTCATGTGCATTTAGGTAACCAAGTCTCAATTAGTGGTAACGGGCTATTATCAAACATCATGAAGGTTGGTTGCTCAACCACCATCGAGCATTATATGTACTAATTTTTTGTAGTCGAGAACATGTTATGATGATCATGGTTGATAGTACTATTGATATTTCTATGATTGTAAATGGTGGCATTTACTAGAAATGAATAGAAGCATCTCATAATTCAAGCATATTATGTTTCCGCTCTGTTGTTCTATTCCATGTTCTACATATAATCCAGTTTACTTCTATAGTACATAGTACATAATACATTGAGTTACACCCAGTGAAGTAAACATTTGGTGTTGTTTCTTACTCAGCTCAAATACTTTATCTTCATAAAAACAACCTAACAGGCACAATCCCACCCTCCCTAGGAAACCCATCCTCTTTAACCAATTTGGAGTTGGGAGAAAATAAAATCCATGGTAATATACCTATTGAATTGGGCATGCTTACCCAACTTACATTTTTGTATGTTTCATGAAGCTACCTAATAGGAACAATCCCACCCTCCCTAAGAAACCTACCCTCTTTAACCAACTCATTTTTTTGTTCTATAGGTGTGATTTTTCTCCTCTACAATCTCTTACATAAAAAAATTCACTCTACAAATCAACAAGAATTTTGAAATGCATGCTAGAAATTATTAAAAAAATATTTTTACTTTTATGGATTTATTTTTCAAAGGTGACATCTCTCAAACTTGCACCAAACAAATTAAATTACATGATATGGATTTTATTTTGTTTGATTTAGTATTGTTTACTTTAAATGAATTTCTTATATTGTACTTGTAAATGGAAAGTTAATAAACACAATGTGTTTTGAAACCCAACTTTTGAAACCTCCTATTTGTTATAAGATATTTATAAGTATGCAATATATATATATATATATATATATATATTCATTTCATGATAGTGTGTTTGGGTATAAAAAATTGTAGGTTTCAAAAAACACCATTATTTGTAACCTACACTTCACATGGTATCCAAAACACACTATGTTTTGTAACTTCTACTATGGAAAAATATATACAATTTATCCAATAAAAAAATAATTGGGTTGTTGTTATTTAAAATTCAGACCTAGATATACATAGTCTAAAAATATATGGGTTGGGTACATTGTGAATTGTAGGTCAATAAAAAAAGCATATTTTAAAATACATGTTTTCCAACCTCCTATTTTTCATAAGATATTCATAACTATACATATCTAGGCGTCCATTGTAAATAAAAATATCATTTCATGACAATGTGTTTAGGTATGAAATTTTTTAGGTTTCAAAGTACACTAAGATTTGTAACTTGCAATTCGCCCTAGAATAACCCATTGCACCAACTATCCTTTTACCTTTCTAATGTTTTTCTACTCTAAATTTCTTGTTGTACACTCGCTTAAAACCAATGGGTTCCTTACCTTCAATTGAATCAACCAAGTCCTACATCTTATTTTTTGCAGTGCCTCCATCTCCTATTTTATGGATTTTATTTAATATTTTTTCTCCTTGTAAGAGAGCCCTTCTCCTACATAATTTGATTCATCATTAGTAGAAGTTAGAGGAAAAATAAATTGTAATTCTAATGGAGTATAATTTTTTGATAACTGCTATCATCTTATTAACCTTCTCAAAATTGTCATCAATTTAATTATTGCATTCATAATCCCCCATCCCTTCATCCCTACATTTTTATTTTATACCATCCCCTATCCACATATCCCATCTATTTCTTAATCCTCACCTAATCATTGATTGAACCATGTGCACTTGCTTTCCCTCATCCCTATTTGTCCTTCTTGAAGGGAAATTAATTCATCCCAAAATGAGCATCTGAGATCAGTAAGTGTCCTTGGTAACATTCATTTCTTCAGAGAACCTCAAAAACACATACTACTATGCCACAAAGTGAAATCAGACAGTTTATTTCCCACCATCAATCCTTAGAGGAAAGTTCATGCAATTTTAGATCATGCGAGATCAACCAATTTCAACAACATGCATTAAATAGATTTAATAAATGGAATCATTAAACATGTAAGATAGAACATAATACATGAACAAAAAGATTTATGTGGGGAAAACCCTTTCGGGTAAAAAAACCCACACTACAAAAGCATAGATCCATTGTATTATTCTGCAATAAAATATATAGTTACAAAATTTTAATTTAGTATCTCCTCACTTAGTTCCAATGCACTACGAAATTACATACAAAACTCTTCAAACATTCCATGAAAATTGTCATTCCAACTTCCATACCAACCATCGAATAGTCATAATCGCAATCTTGTCTAGTCATTCTTGAACCGTCACGGGGTTCACCACACTAACCTTTACCATAGTACTGCAAGATACCACTATATTGTAGTCCTTTCTAATTGATCATTGTGGGGTCACGGGGTTCTATACCACCATACCACACAATAATGCTACACCACAATCCATCCAAAAGACCATTGTGGTGTCACAGGTTATCGCTATACTACAACCCCCCTCATCAGACTATCTCGGGGTTGTGGGTTCTATACCACCATACCATAAACCTCCCTTACGGACTGTCATGGATTTGCAGGTTACTTACTGCCATACCGAAGACCCCCCTCTTGGACTCTCTATTGGCTATCAAGGATTGGGGATCCTACATACTCCATACTACTTAGATATCAAGCAAGTAGACCGAAAACCATACCTCTGAATGATGAAGAATGAAGTCCTTTAACTGGTCAAGATTCAGGGTTTCTCAATACCTGATACCATAGAATTCATAAGCAAAGCATATGATGGAACTGCAAAATCTGATTATCGAAACCCTTCAAATTTTCTAAGTCTTTTTCAACTGCATTCAGTAAGAGATAAGCTCGAAGCCAAAACTTTGAAACCTACAATATAGAATACTTTGACTTGGCTTTAAGTGTTTTCCTAATTTAAGAGAGCCTTAACCAATAAGTTTGAGACACCTTTTTCTCAACATTCTCCCACTTGAAAATGAACTTACTGGATCCCAATCACTGCTCAGTCACTATATCACCCAAGACACCTACAACAACATCCAAGATGTCCACCATCTCATGCAGTAGTCTCAACCATCCTCTAAGGGAAAGGAAAGATCCATGGTGTATATGCACAAGTCTAAAGAACACAAGTATCAGATCCAACTAATAGAAAAGGCTACAAAATATTTTCACCACTCCAATTTTCTCAAAAGATATACAAAAGCATAAAAAAAATCAACTTCAAATCCCCCAACCAGAACACAACTGTGAAGGCATCCTCCAAAAACCAAGATAGAACAATAGATAGAACAACAACCAGGAAATTGACTACTCCCATCTAACTAACCAACCCACATGATTTAAAATAGCACACATAGCAAGTGTTAATCCATCCAATAACCCATACCTTGAAGGTATCCACATCAGAAAAATCATGCCACCTACATAGCCAACCCATCAACTACAAATGCAAGCTTCATGCGCCAACCAGTCAAAGAAGAACAAACACATCCAAGAACTCCCACTCCATGGAAAATGTTGAATTAAAAAATTTCAAAGGCATAACAAGTATACCAATCATTAAACATAGAAAGTGTAGCCATATAGTACCAAGGACCATCCATAATGATTTGCAAATCATGCAACCAATTACCGCAAGCAAGATATCTTTCAACAATCTTCCATAGCTCTCCCATGTTCTCCATATCCGACAAAAGAAAGAGAGACAAGAACCTCCATGTCATCACCCCGGTGACAAAAAATGACCAAAAACTAGTGATCACCATAGCTCCACATAGAACTCTCACATCTAAAGTCATATGAGTCTGAACATACAGGAAGAAGAAACAGACTAAAGAGAAAAATCTGCAAATCATAAACATGTAGCATGCCCTTATACATACACTTCTAAATGCTAACTATTTCAAGTAATATCTCCTTCAAAACCCCAATATAAAATTCATAACAACATCCAACCCCATTCACCCTCATACAATCAACCATAACATATGCAACATGTATCTACATGGATTTAAGCTTCTTAAAGAAGAAAAAAATACTCCATTTCCCATCTCAAGAAATTATCCCACTACCACCCCCTATGATCATCATAAATGAAAATGACAACCCAAGGAGATAACATGCTATCCATTTCTCACAATGAATCCTACAGAACCATCTAATCGCAACTTGAGATCCATGTCTATAAAAGAAAGCATAAAGCACCTAACATAAACAATTGGCATTACCTCTTAGGTGATAATTTGTCGAGTGTCCAAGAGTGGGGAATGAGAATGCTCCTCCAAGATATTAAATCCATCATGACTCATCCAAGAGAAATATCCTCATAGGTCTTTGTTGAACTCATGTCCAACCAAGGTGTAGGATCCTCAATTTTTTTTCTAAAATATCATCAAGAGTAACCATATCAATAAAACTTCTCTCATCTCAAGAGAAATAAAGGCTCATGACCTCATTCTCCATGTATCCATGAGCACCTACAAACAATAAACTCATGCTAAACCCCAGATGCATCACTGCACTATCATGAATTTCTCAAGCATATGGCTAATCAACCCAGAACATAGAGAATCAATAGACCACTATCAAAGCTCCAATCATCTAAATTAGGAACCTATCATGACATCATGATATTACCATCCCCCTTATGAGATCCCATGATCCAAGTGAAAATACCATGGTCACAAGAGAAATTCATCATACCAAAATTCTAATGCGCAATCAAGAGCATATCATGACATAAAAAAACAAAATCTAAACCAACATCACCTATCAAACACCACCAACACCTCAACCCAAATAATATAAGAGTCCTTCATGGCTCTGAGATGTTACACATCTTCAAATAGTGTCCATGCAAATGTGAAAGAACCCTTCTATAGTAACAAAGAGCTCATCCTAGTAATATCTACAACACTAAAGAAGATCATTCATCCACAGTCACTGCTAAAGCTCCCACTGAACCATGAAAAATGAGCTCTCCAAACATCTCCTAGTCTAAAAATCCTCCAATTCCACACATTAACCTGTCCATATAAAAATAGTACCAAGTGGCACCAAGATCTCCAAACCAAGCCAAAAATACCATCACTGTCAAAAACTTATACCATCTTGTGTATCCAAGCTATTCATGACATCATGATGCACATGCTACAGGTTCTCATAACTTACCATCTAGGTACTCTTGTATCATCCATCCTCTCATCTCAAAGAAACCACACCAATGCACAAGTGACCACAGACAAGGCCAACTAACAAGTCTACATCAACACTGATTCAAACCTTGTGGGTATAGACACTCCACTTTTGAGTTATCCCATAACAAACATGTAGGTAAAGACAACCCACAACATTGCACAACCCTTAGATTCAATAAATGTAACATGAAAACACACTATTGCACTGAAAACTACAAAACTAAGACCTCAAAGAGTATAATCATGTAGAAAACATGACTCAAACACCAGATCAAGCACAAATTTTATTTTCCAAACATGTCCAAAGCAAGCATCATAGTCAAGGAATCCATCAAGAATCACCACATAAATGTTGAGGGACTAATCATGTACCAACACTCCCATTTAGATAAAGCATCTCACTTCCTCACACCATGCACGAAGCATGCATGCAAAACTGCAACTATCTCATTTATTAACACCCCAAAAATCTAGGGTCTAGAAAATAGCTTAACCACAACTCCACAAAACCACATGTTTTTCTTGACCATGTAAAACCTACAAAAACACCATGTTTGAAAAAAACCCATGCACATCCACACCCACTTTACATTTGGAAAACTCAAAAATCTGAAAAATAAAACCATAAAAGTTAAAACAAAATAATGGATTATCATAGATGAGCATAACCATAGATCTTTTATATTTTTTTTATGAAAATCTATAAAACCCTCAAATCCAAGGAACATGAATTTGAGCCATGCAAGTACAAAATATCCATAAAAGGAAAAAGAAGTTCAAAAACTCCAAGCCTGTTTCAGGCCAAATCCAAAACCACCAACATGCACATGAATTTGGCAGAGACAAGCTATTGCAGAAGCTTCCAGATCATCCAATGATCAACTCCATAGCCTACATACAATGGGGGTAACAAAAAAAATTCCTTCCAATACAAAAAAAAAGAACCCAGCATAAGCAAATTACTCCATAGTTGAAAAAAAAACTAAGCTTCTCCATATCGTCAAGGAGCCTCTCACACAAACACCCAATTTGAAAGATTTTCTACAACACAACCAGAAATTAAAAAGTCTCACCCCATGCATTAGGATTATTCCATTGTCGACTACGAGCTTTAGATCACATCATTTCAATATGGCCAACTCCATTTTCTCCATCTTCACCATCTTCAAGTTGTGTACTATCTCCTAAAACTAAAACACAAAAGAAAAAAACTTCCACTCACCAAAGGATCAATCTTCAGTCGATTCCTTCAAATTTCCTCAAGCTTTCCAAACTAAGAAATCTTCATAGAAGGAATACCAAGAACCAGAAACACCAGTTTTCTCTAATACCAATTGTAGGGAAATTGATTCATCCTAGAATGAGCATCTAAGATTAGTAAGTGTCCTTGGTAACATTTGTAACGTAGATAAAATAGCTCTGCAAGAGAGATGGGTTAAATCTAATCTAAACATGCATAAATCTAAATCAAACAACTAAGAACAAGATAAATAAGCTAAAAAGTAAAAAAAATCAATGTATGAAACAATCTCACCGAATATCAATCCATTTCCTTGAATTATCTTGATTGTCCTTCTCCATTTTTTTGTGTTGGTATTCTTGCCCTCAGATTTTTAATATGTATGCAAGTATAACCTTGATGTATGTCTAAGAAAAATATCGAAGATTAAGTTCTTCCAAAAAGTGTATTGATTCTAGGAGGAGGAATAATGACCATGTCAGCTTAATTTATAGAAAATTGGTTTTCGAACGATCGACTCAAATTCAAAAGAGAGATCAATGATCGATATTGTTGAATGTCATGCAATGCGAGTTCTATGTCAATTAGAACGTGAGTTGGAAAATTCTGGAGGATCTAGTGTTAAGACTCTTCAAAAATAAGAAGAATGGACTTTGAATTTCAAAGACAAAGACTTAAATAGATTAAATTTTGTGTTTGAATGCACACATTAATTAATTAATTAAATAAAGATATTTAATTAATAAATATGTTCGTGCATAAGAGTAACACTGGCTGATCAAGACAAAGAGTCTCTTCACATAGATGATCAAATATTGAATCTAGAGATAATTGATTGATTTAAATATGTCTCGAGTCAGATGGTGAGTGAATAATTAGTTAACTGGTTGGTAGAAGGATGTGACAAAAATAACTCTTTTTATTAATTCAATATTCATTTAATTCAACATTCAAAATTAAAATATTTAATTAAATAAATAATGATTTATTTAATTGACTGTCGAAAGGTTAATTGAATAATTAAATAATTCGAAAAGAATATTTAATTATAGTCGAAATATGAAAAAGGATAAATTAAATAATAAATTATTTAATTCAAAAAGAGAATTTATTGATTAGCGATGTAATTAAATAAATAAGATTTATTTAATTAATCAAAGTTGAATAAGGGTCATAATTAAATAAATAAGATTTATTTAATTAATCAAAGTTGAATAAGGGTCATAATGAATTAATTAAATAATTAATGCTATTTAATCAATAGAAGAATGATGTGTATAGGAAATAATTAAATAATTAACATTATTTAATTATGACCATGGACATTAGAAAATTATGTCGAAAGGTGGTACTTGCAGGCTTAGACCAATTTTCAGTGTCTACAGTTTGCCCCTCTTTGGTACAATGTTGTTTCACAATTTGTGTCAAAGAAAATCATTAAAAATATGCCCTAGTAATGCCTCGGTATGAAATAGGTTAGGGTACGCCCCCTCAAGAAAATTGAAGAATTTTTGAAAAATTTCAAAAAAAAAAGGAAATAGTCCCAATAAGTCAATTTGATGGGCAAAAATGCTATTGAGTTGGTAGAATTGAATTTGGAAGTGTTAGGGATGTGTACGGGGCGATTGGAGATGGAATTTTATGTGGCCAATAGACAAGGTTAGAGGAAATTCCACTTTTAACCTAGGTATAAATAGAAATGAGGGTGAAATTTAAATCATTTGTACCCTATAGAGTTGAAGAATGGAAGATTTTTCTCCGAGCACCTGGTGAGATGTCTCCCATAGCATACACCCATCATCGTGAATATTTTATCTGGACCTTTTGATGGCTAGCCAACGTGGGATCCCTGGTATGTATCTTGAAATGATCTCTTCAAAATTTTGTTTGCACGTCTTTCTAGGCCCTCAAAATTTAATTTTCAAATGCATCACTATTTTTGCAACGCATATGCGTTCGTATGTGATGCATCTACGCATGATATGATTCATATGTGAAATCACATCTAGGCATGGTTAGTCATTCTAGGGCATATATGCATTTGTAATTTATTGCACCACATTTGATTATTAGATAGGAAATGAAAATGCAATGCATTTGCAGTTACTTTCACACATTTGCTTGTTTTTTTGAATTGCCTAGTCCTAAGATGCATTTGCAAAGTGAAACGCATACACTTGTGTATTTGACACATGTAGGGTAGTGCACTGCATTTGCAAATAAGAATGATGCATATGATATGTGCACCACATATGTTTTTAAAATGACGCATTTGACTATCAAATTTTTGAAAAAAAATATCATAGAAAAAATGAATGATTTGATGTTTGACACCTTGTTTGAATGCCCTTTGCAGGTTATCCTAGATCCGATCTATACTCATGAGTCACCACCAGATACCTTTGAGCTTAGAGACCGTTTATAGAGTGTAGAGACATGCTTGCTATGGTGATTGGAGTTACATCATGTGCTGACCATGCCCACAATTCAGACAAATAGAGGTATGCTTACTACCCTCTATGAGAGATGGCATTCGAAGACCTCGTCATTGCATTTGCTTACTGGAGAGGCAACTGTCATGTTAGAGGAAATTTATAGGATCCTTAGATTACCTATCAGAGGAGAGAGAGTGATGTATGATACCTAGAGGGGTTTTAGTGAGATTATGAGATTTTATGTATATGATGATGTTAGGAGATATAGTTTATTGGAGACATGCATTGGACACATTAGTGCAGTTTACATGGAGATCATACATGGATTGTGAGTGATGGTCAAATGAGGACAAACATTTTCCCTACTATCGACAAACATAGTACCTGATTGGGAGGATTATTTCCAGTGTTCACATTATAGAGAGACATCTTCCAGAGCATGTACTGAGACAATTTGGTGAGATGCAGGATGAGCCTAGAGGATGAGAAAAAATTTCTCAGTCATCCAAAGAGGTTCTCTAGTAGGAGCCTATGATACTAGTGGCTACTATAGAGGTAGAAATTTAGGATTTGTAGCCTTTACAATGGGGTTGAAGGGGTGGAGTAACAAATCCTGGGACTACTATTGCATATGATACATGGTGGGCAACACATCGTCCTATGCCATACATAGATCTAGATAAGCTGACACCAGTGGAGAGTCGAGGGACAGGGCCGAGAGGGTGGCACAGAGGCAGAGATGGTGGTAGAGTTAGAGAGGATGGAGAGATGGTCAGGTAGGTGGATTGTCACCTATCCATGAGGCTGAGGCTGAGGTAGAGGACATACCGATGTTGGACCTTGGGGGTGGAGTAGAGGCCCAGATTGGAGGAGAGCATGTTGTCGAGGAGGCAATAGCATAGGAGCATGAAAAGGTGGATATTGGTACAGAGGAGCATGTCAAAGAGGAGGCTGAGAGAGAGTACATGGATATTAATCCCCTTAACATACTAGCAGGTTATGGAGAGGATGATGTTGAGGAGGATATCCCCATGGAGGATTAGGAGAGAGAGCTCTGAGACAGGATAGTAGAGGGGAGGTGAAATGAGGAGGCTCCTAGAGATAGTGTTAGGGAGTCATTGGAGGAGAGGTTGAGAGTGGTCACTGTAGAGCGGGATTCCCTACAGATGGAGAGAGAAAATGCTCTCATGGAGAGAGATTAGGTAGTATCTCGGAGGTAGGAGACAGAGTAGTAGATTACGAAGATTAGATGCCTCTGTAGTGGTACATCATCTGATGGTTTCGCTCATGACCTAGCTAAAGTAGTGGAGAGGGCTTCATATTATAGGGATTCGTATGAGTCAGTGGTACTAGCTAAGATATGAGCTCCTAGATTTTATGAGGTATGCAGCTAGAGATCACAGAGCAAGAGTCGGACAAGGACACATAGCATAGAGGGTGTGGTAGGACCATTAAGGAAGGGCGAGATACAAGACTTGGAAACTTGTGTCCATGATTGTTGGGCTGATTCTAATAGGGAGTGTGAAAAATCCTTTGGATGATCTGTCCTCGTCATCGTAAGCCTTAATGACTATACTCTTAGTGGTGTCCACACATGCTTATGAGAATCCTAAGGCCTTAACTAACTTCAAGGTGCAAAGATTCAACCCTGCTCCTCCATCTACCAAGACTTGTCTGACTTTGGTTTGATGGAATAGGACTTCAAGGTGCAATGAGTCATTATGATTGGTCTTCTTAGTTGAATAATCCTATTGAGAAAATGTGGCATGATGGTAATTTATTAGGTATCCTACCATTTCTTCAAAATGATTGACATCCAAGTTGGTAGGGATAGTTGTCCTTTGTAAGGATTTGTCGAGAATGGATTGATGATCTAGTGATAAGTTCAATAGTTCCAAGATGGATATTTGTGTTGGAGTCTTCCCCAACTACTCATGTAAGTTATACTTAGGCTTGGAAGACTATGGTGGTGGCTCTATTGAAGGACTTGGAAGAGTTATCTTAGTTCTACATGTATTGACAACACATTCAAGATGCTTCTTTATGGTGATGATATGGATATTTTCATTTTCAGCTTGGAGGTGATTTATGATCATACCTTTGCCATAGTCATACTTGGTATTTGCATAGTTAGCTTAGGCATTAGGCTTAGTTCCTGAACTAGAGGCCTTTCCTTTCACATGGTCATGTAATGGATCTGTGAAGACCTTATGATCATTGTTTTTGGTATGTTTTTGGCCATTGACTTCTATAGTTCCATCTTCAACAAAGTCTTGTATGATGTTCTTTAGTTGTCAACATTATTATAGGTTATGCCCCTTTGCTTGATGGTATTCACAATAGGTGTTATCATCCCACCATGATGGTTTAAACTATCCAGGATCATATTGTTTGGATTCCATAGGTTGTATGCAATTATGTTTAATCAGTTGTTTGTAAACTATCTCAATTGGCTCCCTCAAAAGGGTAAACTCACATTTAGGAAATATCCTTTGTGGTCGTTGTTGTTGTGATTTTTGGACAAAGTTGGCAGTTTGATCAAAATTGTCGAGCATTTCATGAGAAGGATTGTATCCTCTAAGTGAGATGATAGGTCCTGCATGTAGATTCTTAGCATCAAGGACACCATCATTGGTTACATTTTTGTTTCTTGACCAGTTTTTTTTTCTATTGTTAGGAGCATTTTGGTGTTGAACAACTAGATTTCTACCTGGTGTCTTAATTTCTCCTTTGTCAATAAGGCTTTTTTCAAGGATAATGCCCTTTTGCACCAAGTCTAGAAAAGAGGTATAACAATGTACTCTTATGTCACTTCTTAGTTTTGGATGAATATTTTCAAGGAATATTGTGACTTTTATTTCTCTGGTATCTCAACTAGACATTGACTAGCTAAACTTCTCCATCTCTGGAAAAAGGTGGTGAATTTTTCTCCATCTTCTTGCATGGTGTGACACAAGGTAGCTATCATGATTTCATTGTCTATGTTGAAGGAAAAGTGTTCAAAAAAAATTTCAGCTAATTCGCCCCATGATCTTATGCCATATGGTAGTTTAGAGAACCATTCCAATGCTATCCTAACAAGCATTTGTGGAAATAGTCTCATTAAGTATGTGGGGTCATACGAGATGTCCATGCATGTTGTAGAAAATTCTCTGATGTGTTCTAGAGGGTTCCTCTTCCCATTATACTTAGGTAAATTTGGTATAATGTATCCATGTGGGAAGGGTGTCATATATAGCACTTTGTCAAAAGGACATGGACATAAATCTTGTGCTGAGATAGTTTGTTTGCCTGACATGGATATACTATCCATTTGTTGTTGGAGAATTTGCATTTGATTTTGGAGAACATGTACCTATGTCAATGACATGTTGGTAGTGTTATTTGGATTGATGTAAGTGTTCTGAAATGCAATATTCCATGACAGATTGTGATTTGGCGAAGGTATATATGCTGGTTGAACATTTTGTGACGGTGTAGGGATATATCTAGTCTGAATGTTCTAATTTGGTATAAGAATATTCCCTATCTATGTAGCTCCTATTTGAGGAATGGTAGTACTGGTGTTGGTATGAGGTATAGTTGTGTTCGTGCCAACTTTGGATCTTTTACCAGTAGTGTTCGTGCCAAAGGGGTTTGATGAAAGTTCTCCTGTAGTAAATTATAAACCTTGTGCTATGTTGGAAGGGGTTGTGTTTACAATTGACGATGTTTGAGTTGGTATGCTAGTTGATATTGCTGCAATAATTTGAGGAATGGATACACTTGATGTCACAACTTGTGTTGGTTGGGTAGATGTTGTTTTCAATGTGTGAACATGAAATCCTAGTGGTAGTGTAGCACCTTCTACTAGCAAATTTGCTAGATATTGTTGAGGATTAGTTGTCATACACTCATCCATAAAGGATGCAAATTCAGGATCTTGAACCATAGCGTCTATGTCTTCTACTAAATTTTTTATGTGTTTGTCTCTAGTGACATGTTTTTCAAGAAAAGCTTTATGTGGTCTTTGTTTCCCTAATGGTTAGTTTCCTAATGGATTGATGAATTCCCCTGAATCTGCCATCTCTTTTTGTTTATTTCTAGACCTTGTTTCAACCATGAAAATTTTTCTCAAAATGGGGATGCAAAACTAAGTCTAAAAAATTATATGTGCTAATCTATGTTTTTGGGATTTTCTAGATATAAGGTATGAATACTGCTATTTTATTTTATTTTTGGTATTTTCTTGGTAAATAGAGGATGTCTAAAATGATGCTATGCTAGGATGACAATATGCAAATTTTTAAGTAGGTTATGACGATAAATGATTCTAAGAGGATAATACCTACCACCTATGGATTGATCAAGGCTACGAAATAACTTTATCAAGGAACATGATATAGGACAAGGAAAAAATGATAGGGTGAATTTCCAAACTAGATTGATGAGCTAGAAGGATTCACTAGTATGAAAAAAGTGACTAGGTTCAATGAATCAGACTGTCAAAACATGAAATTGTCCAAATATGCGAAAAGTTAACCTATTCTAAGATATGCAAACTCCTATGAGGTAACTAAATTTTGTAACTAAGACGTCTATTGCTAAAACTAAAAGATACCTAAAGATTGATAATGCAAGATTTTTGAGCAAGTTTTTGGTTTTTGTCCAAGGTTGACTGTGAAAAATAGAGACTGAGATGACAGTTTGGTTTTAGACTAGTGACTACAAATTTTATATTTCTGTTGACAGGTAGATGCGGTTCAGTTTTCAGATGCAATTCAGAAATTGACAAATGTGTTTCAGTTTGTAGATGCGACTCTCTAGTAAAATTCAGACTCAGGTATTGACAGACAATTGCGACTTTCACAGATAGATGTGGTTTAACTTATGACAAATGTGACTCATTAAGAAGATGTGACTCAAAACTAAACTCTGTTAAAAATAACTTTGTTGACAAACACATGCGGTTTTTGGTTTAATAGTTGTGACTCGTAATGACATGCGATTTATAATTTGACAGTTGCAACTCATTTTTCAATTGTAGTTTTTTGGTTAATTTTAAAATAAATTGACTTTGTTTTGTGACCATGTTTTGGAAAATAAAGAATGCAATCACAGAAGACAAAGTTTTTTCAGTTTTGATGTGTATAAAGTTATTTAAAACCAAAAGACATGTACAATCCTAAGGCTAGTAGTGACAATATTTACTGAGTTATCAATTGGGTTTCCCTAGATACACATATTCAAGGAAAATGACTAGTAGCTTGACCCCACTGGCTCCCCTCCATGACACTCACTTATATGGGGCAGCCAAGCTACTATACCCATGAAACTCCCATGGAACACATTTCACCTCTACACATGAACCATAAGGATTTGAGATGACTTCACAAGTTTGACTTTTTGCACAAGTAAATAGAGGGTTTTTGGCTTAAACTACAAGAAGTTGGCTTTTTAGTATGGAAACCCATTCTGAAAGCCATGCGAGAGGAAATATCATCCCAGTCTACATAGGTTACACTTTGCAGGTTTTGATGCACCACAAGGGTACTGGGGAATCAAGAGTTGGTCCACTAGGATCTTTGTAATGCTGAGTTTCCTCAAGAATTAGAATTTTTATACCGGTTGGGAGTGGCTCGATGAAAAATCCCATCACCAGTTTGAGTCATGTTGGTTACTTTTAACCACCAACACAGGCCCAAATTCTAGATTTAGTAACAGTTTCTCTTACACCCAGGATCGCACGAATGCGCAAGGGGAGAGGATACTACGATATACTGAATCAAGTTTCTAAACTAAACATGTAAATACACTAAATACACTAGTTAATTTTAATCCCAAAATAACAATTATCTAACTACCAAACATAATGTTCATTTTAAAAATTAAAGTCTTCGACAATAGGTCCTGCATGAAATTGTTAGTAGTTTTATTAGTCTTCGTCATTTGTCATGCAAGAAAAAAGGGGTTTTGGTTTTCAATATCTTCTATGCTTCATCCTACAAAAACTATGTAATCCTCCTAAATCACACGCTACAAACAAAACATTAGTGAAAAACAAAATGAAAAAGAACAGAAAACGAAAATAAGAAAAATTCAAAATCAAAATTTTTACCAACCAGATGTGTCATTTAATCCTACAAATGTGTCACGGTGTTGTCAGTCAAATGCATTGTAGAAACATTAGATGCGTCTCATGTCATCAGATGTGTCTTAGAACTTATCAATTGTAGTTCATGGAATCAGATGCGTCGTATTGTTAATCAAATGCGGTTTTTCGTACGATACTTGTAAAAGAAAAATTGAGAAAGCAGAATGGATTTGCAAAGATTGAAGTGTCTTCACATTGGGTTCACCAAATGTAACATAGATAAAATAGCTTTGCAAGCAAGATGGGTTAAATCTAATCTAAACATGCATAAATCTAAATCAAACAACTAAGAACGAGATAAATAAACTAAAAAGTAAATAAAGCAATGCATGAAACAATTTCACTGAATATCAATTTATTTCCTCAAATTATCTTGATTGTCCTCCATTTTTTTCTGTTGGTATTGTTGCCCTCAAATTTTCAGTATGTATGAAATTATAGCCTAGATGTATGTCTAAGCAAAATATTGAAAATTAATTTCTTCCAAAAAGTGTATTGATTTCAGGAGGAGGAATAATGACAATGTCAGCTCAATTTATAGAAAATTGGTTTTCGAACAATTGAGATTGTTGAATGTCATGCAATGTGAGTTCTATGTTAGTTATAACATGAGTTGGAAAATTCTATAGGATAAAGATTAAATTAAATAATAATTCAATTTGGTGATAAGATTGTTCAAAAATAAGAAGAATAGACTTTGAATTTCAAAGACAAAGACTGAAATAGATTAAAGTTTGTGTTCAAATGCACACATGAATTAATTAATTGAATAAAAATATTTAATTAATAAATATGTTCATGCATAAGAGTAAGACTGACTAATCAAGATAGAGAGTCTCTTGACAGAGATGATCAGATATCGAATCCAAAGATAACTGATTGATTTATATATCATGAGTGAGATGTTGAGTGAATAATTAGTTAACTGGACGACACAAGAATGTGACATAAACAACTCTTTTTATGAATTAAATGTTCATTTAATTCAACATTCAGAATTAAAAGATTTAATTAAATAAATAATTATTTATTTAATTGACTGTCGAAAAGGTTAATTGAATAATTAAATAATTTAAAAAGAATATTTAATTATAGTCAAAATATGAAAAAGTATAAATTAAATAATAAATGATTTAATTAAAAAAGAGAATTAATTAATTAGCAACATAATTAAATAAATAAGATTTATTTAATTAATCAAAGTTGAATAAGGGTCATAATGAATTAATTAGATAATTAACGTTATTTAATTAATAGAAGAATGATGTGTATAGGAAATAATTAAATAATTAACATTATTTAATCGTGACCATGGACATTAGAAAATTATGTCGGAAGGTGGTACTCGCATGCCTAGACCAATTTTTTAGTGTCTATAACATTCATCTCTTCAAAGAACCTAAAAAACACATGCTACTATGCCACTGTCAAAGCAAAATCAAACATAGTTTATTTCCCACCATTAATCCTTGGACCAATCTCTCCTTTCCTTGGCGATGTCTCTTATCTTACAGTACTTTCTCTCAAGCACAACAACTTCCATGAGCAAATTCCTCCTCAACTAGGGAGCCTGTCTCGCCTTAGAACACTTAGATTGTCTCTAAATCAATTAGAGGGCTCCATTCCTACCATGCTATCATCTTGTCACTCTTTGCAATTACTCATACTATCCTATAACATTTTGAACAACGCTATCCCTTCCCAGCTTGGCCTTCTTTCACAATTAGAAATCCTTTATTTTAGAGAAAATCAATTGACAGGAACAATCCCACCTTTCCTAGGAAACCTATCCTCTTTAACTAAGTTGACATTGGAAAAAAACATACTCCATGGTAGTATTCCTTTTGAATTGGCTACACTTTCTCAACTTAGAATACTTTATCTTTATCAAAACAACCTCATAGGCACAATCTCACCCTCCCTAGGAAACCTATCCTCTTTAATTGAGTTGGCTTTGCTAGAAAATACAATCCATGGTAGTATTCCTATTGAATTGGGTATGCTTACTCAACTCAAAACACTTGATCATTGGGGATACAACCTCACAGGAAAAATCCCACCCTTCTTAGGAAACCTATCCTCTTTAACTGAATTAGAGTTAGATGAAAATAGACTTCATGGTAGTATTCTTATTGAGTTGAGTATGCTTACTCAAATCAAAATACTTCATCTTTGGCAAAACAGCCTCATAGGTACAATCCCACCCTCCCTAGGAAACTTGTCCTCTATAACTAACTTGGGGTTGTCAAACAACATACTCCATGGTAGTGTTCCTATTGAATTGGGTATGCTTACTCAACTTAGAATAATTTATCTTAGGGGAAACAATCTCATAGGCACAATCCCACCCTCCCTAAGAAACCTATCCTTTTTAATTGAATTATATTTGGATGAAAACAAACTCCACGGTAGTATTCCTATTGAATTGGGTATGCTTAGTGAACTCAAAAAACATTATCTTAGATACAATAGCTTGAGACGAGTGATTCCATTTTAGGTTTGGAAAACTATCATTTAGTTACAAAAATTGAATTTCAAGGAAAGCCAACTCATTGGAGAAATCACAAGCTCTCTCTCTCTCTCTCTATTTGTATTTGGGAAAAATAGTTTATCTAGACTTGTTCCATAAATTTTACACTAGAAAAAATGTCTCACCAAGTGCAACATTCTTTCTAGAAAATTTCTAGATAGTCTTGATGATCTCCCACAACTAAGACATCTTTCTCTTGAGCACAACATACTAGTGGATAAAATACATCACAATTAAAGGAGATACCAAAATTGGAGCATGTGGACTTGTATTATAACTAGCTAAGAGGAAGTATATAATGTTTAGCCAAAATTTAGAGATTTAAAGATGGTGTGCATTTTTTATCCATTTGTATGGAAAAAATAATTATTTATTTATATGTGTAGAAAAAAAAAATCCAAATAAAAGGCTTGTATGAGTTTTTATTCATGAAACTATCTTCATTTCCCTTTACAAAGGATTATTAAGGTTTGTAAAAAAAGTCAGATGTTATCTATAAGATTGTGGTAGCACATATAATATATTTATTTGTCTATCAACCTATCACAAATATGGCCTTGATGGTTTTATATAAAATAAAATAGATTCATAATCACTAGAGCCTTAAAATCTCGTCTATTTATGGAATATGTTTATCAAAATAATTGGATATGAATTGTACCTTTCTTTTTGTGAAATATAGGGAGTGTCAACATAAATAGTTATACATTTTATATGGAGGAAATACTAGTCATGTAAGATTAAAAAAATTCATGTTCACTATCATTTCATTCATTTTAAATTAATTGTTTGTTAGGTGAGGTTTCATATGAAGTAATCGATAATATGAAAATAACCCTTCATTTTTTAAATCACCACTTTACATGTTTTTATTTTTATTGTTTATTTCATATGAGCAAAGACTTTAATTTTCTATTCAAATTTGATCATAACATAGCCATGGTTGAGCAATGTGTAAGAGAAATTAAGTGCAGCAATGGCAAAGGGAACTGACACTTTGTGTATAATACCATTTTTTTTTTTTAAAATCAATATCATTTTTTATGAGCTTATACCTATTATATTTATATATTTATTAACAGTGCACTCCATCAAAATTTAAGAAACTCTATTTTTGAAGTAAAATCATTTTATTAAAATGAAACAATGAATGTGATCCACATCTACACTAGTAATGCACACTACCATGGAATAACTCATTAATCTTATATTTATATGGATTTCAAATATAAGACCCCTATAATAGTATTAATATTTAAATTTAAATTATATATTATCTTAAACATCTTAATAAAATGTTGCACTTCTACTTATTATGTATACTTTAAAAGATAGACAAACACAATGGATGGGTTAGGTAATTATATTTTCTGGAGATTTATTAGATCTCAATTAAATATTTTCTTTCCCCTTAACATATTATTCTTATTATAAAGAGAGTTCAAAATGTAACTCTAGAAAGACACTTTATACTATAGAGGGCCAATTTGTTTTTCCTTTTAAGTCTTCCATCATTGAAAATAGGTTATTGAAAGATTCAATGAAAGATCAGTGAAATTATATTTCTTCTAAGAAATGTTATGTGATTTATTTTTGAAGTTGTAATCACAAATTTTCTCCTTATTACCCTCCTCTTTAGAGAATCTAGGTGAGTAACAAACCTTTTTATACAAAATAATCAACAATCAAAGGAAATTAGAAAAAAAATAGAACTTGTAATGCCCAAAATTTTACACTAAAATACAGATAAGGACAAAACACAAATTTCAAATTTCGTTCACCTACGCTTGCAAAACTCTCAAAGTTTTCTACCAAAGCATGCACTACATAAAAGTGTACATATTTCAACCAATTATAACTATAATATTTAGCTCGATAACTAAATTTCTTAGACAATCAAGGGTGGGGGATCAAAGGGAGACATTGAGTCCACACCATCGAGGTTGACTTAGATAGTTCCACAAGCTCTAGAACAATCACAAACACAACACCAGACACATGATAACCAAAAGAATACATATCAAAGGTAGTTCCCAAGTATAATAATAATAAGAGAACAAATCCTAAGGGCCAGACCTAGTCCTTGGGAGCTCGTCTCAGACAGCCTTTCCTACATATATAATTCACAGAGGCACTGTAGTTCGACAACAGGACTTCAACCATATCACACATGGTTGGATAGAAAAAAGGATAACCCTTAGATTCAAGGATGGCTCAACCACAGTCACACTCATAACCCAATCACACTGTCATACTCTAAACTCTTTTCTCTACTCCACTTCATGTTATGCCTCTAATCCATTAATTATACACTATAAATAAATAAAGAAGAAGAAGTGGGTACGCAACCCTTTCTAGGGTCCATTACCCCAGATAGTTTCATAGATGGCTTCCACCCACTTAGGTGAAGCCGAGGGTCAGAGAACTCGTTAAGGAAATACTAGGGAAAAATGGAGCATAGACATAAATAACCAATTTGGCACAAATAATGCCACAAAGTAACATACTAGTGACTAAATCTTTAGTACTACCAAAACAACACAAAATTACCCCAAGGGTTTTAAACATAATAATAAGAATGAATAAGATCCTAATTTCATTATTTATGATTACTCAACCAACTGAATGTTTATTTAATCACTCTTATAATCTAAGTATTATTCTTATTTCAAACTATTGTTTGCATCAATTAGATCATAACTAAAATATAAAGTGGTAACATGGGAAAACAAGTTCCAAGAATACTTAGTTAATTCTAACACCCCGGATTAAGCCACGCATTACTTGGGCCTCACAATGATTTTGAAACATCGCCTCCATAACCTTCCTACCACTCCTTTTTATATTAGAAGCACAATATAAAAGGGTACTACCTCACCGATATCATGCAAGGTTAAAAAAATGTGACAATCCTAATGCATTGTACCGGGTAAGAATTGTGCACTAGGTTATATGTAAGCATTATAATTTTGCAATATCATTGATCATCAGAGGGGGGGTTTATTTTAGACAATCTATGCTTGTTCATGCCAAAGGCTACGTGATGAATCCTTAGTTCCATCATTTTTACCATAATATCCTCACAAAGTTTTCAATAAAACCTTTAGTATATTTATCACACTCTCACATTATTTTCCTATGTAACTTTGTGAAGATTGTTTTCCCTTTCCAAGAAACTAGCTTCATATTTAAATAGCACACAAGCCTAAACGTAAATGTCACTATACACACTTTTGAAATTCTAGGTGAATTAAAATGAACACTAAAGCAATTAAGGGCAACAATAGAAGCAACACATTTACACACACATTACAATGCATCCAATATATTTATTGAAGTGATATTTATAATTGAGTCATCATACTCAACATGGATTCATTGTACTAACTACTTGATTTTAATGTGAATAAATTAAGGATTTTAATCCATCACTTAAATACTATTTAAACACATAATCTAACCGAATACTTCAAAACTTGAAAAAAACAAAATAGCTAATAATCATCCCTCTAAAAAGCGAAATTAATGTGACAAGAAAATACCATTGCTAACTCTAGTTATCAAGGATTAGACACCAATCTTAAAATGACGAAATTGACCTTATACTTATGTCATAAATTACCAATCTTTCAAATGCAAATTATGTTATTCACGAATCTATTTAGAGATTAAGGATATTAATTTTTTTTTTTTAAATTTCTTTATTTTTTTTCTTTTTTTGATAAATCGATATTTTAGAAAATTAATTACTCATGCATCAACATATTATTTAGTTTCATTAGCATCTTAAATCTCTCGTTTCACCTTCTCAAAACTAACATAAAATGAATTAGTCACTAGGGTCAAATTTATGTCATGGAGTTTAGCTTGAATTAAACAAGTTTATAACCTACATTTTATTTTATTTATTTTTAATTAATTTGTGAAATATTTTGAAAGGATTATGCTTCAGAACCTTGTGTAGCTAAAGCGTGCAAGAGTTGAACAAGCTATTGCCAAATTTCCTGGTTGCATTTGTTTTAAAAATAAAACATCACTTGATCCTATAACCTAACTATATATCTTGGGGTTAAGCGACCTTCTAAGTGTATCTTTTAGAAAAATAGAGAGGTGATAGAAGTGCCTACTATATCTTCCAAGGTCACAGGTCAAAAAGGTAGCTTAAGCAACTACAACTCATTGATTATGCATATTGAACAAAACATATTTGTATCCTTATAAGGGCATAATGTTGGTGCAAGTTCGTTCCAAACCGAAGGAGAACAAGTTTATGATTGTCCTCGCATATATGTATGAAGAATGTGGGATGCATTGACATGGCATGCGTACTGTTTGACAGAATGCCTCAGGACATGAGGTCATTGGAATGTGATAATTGCAGGATGTGCACAGAATGGATTTACTGAAGAAGATTTAAAACCTTCGAGCAAATGAAAGAGTGGGTGTAAATCTAAATTCCACAACTTTTTCAACGTCCTCTCTGCCTGCGCCAAAATGGGAGCCTTTATTTATTTTATAATTTTTATTTTTATTTTTAAAAACAAGGTATGGAGCTACTTGATAGAATGCACCGGTAGACATGTATGCAGAATGCAGAAGCATAGACAAGGCACTTTAAATTTTTTTTTGACAGAAAATGGTATGCAAAATGCGGCAACATAGACAGGGCACGTGAATTGTTTCGATAGAATGCCTCAAGGAATTGTGGTTTCATGGATTACATTAATTGCAGGATATGCAAAAGAAATGGGTTTGTTGAAAAGGCCATATAACTTTCAAGAGATGCATTTAAAGGTGTAAAGCCAAATTCTAAAACATTTGCCACCGTCCTGCCTATGCCAACATGGGCATTTTGGAGCAGAGTATGTACATCCATTTGAGAATGAGTAGAAATACATGCAAAATTTGGAGGCATGGACAAGGCACATGGTCAATTAAAACTAAATAAATAAAATGTGACAGTTAAGTAAAGACAACATGCTATATAAGATAACCGCCCCAGACTAAAAATACATGGAACCATGACCTCATTTGACAGGTAGCAACAACATTGTTTTGAAGTGAAATAAAACTCAGCAGAGATAATGATCTAGCCACATATAGGTCTCAATTAACGGACAAAAGAAAATTAAAATGGCAGCCATTGGATGAAAGAGAAGTATTGCCAATGCCCCCTTTAGCTTATCATTTTTCTGGTTTCTTGATGGAGAACAATAGCTACATTCTGCAACTTATATTCATGGATTGAGAATAATGTTTGCACATCAAGAACTCTCCATTTCCATGTTCTTTATTTACCCAGTCCCATCAATATTATCACCTTATGATAGCCCCAGTTGGAATAATGTGTCTGGAACCTCACTTTCTTTTATTCTCTTCTTTTGTTCATTGGAATTGCCTCTGTATAAATGGTGGACTCCCATAACTTAGGATGATCTTCTCTATCCATCTGCTCCCAGAATCCCCATTTCCTCTCCCTTTTTCCCTCTGGATTTTTAAGTTCAACAACCACCATGACACTAAAGCATTGATCTTCCTTACCTCCAGCCGTCATATTGCTCCCATAAATATTGGGACTCTGGAGTCTTTATTTCCCACGCCTCACACTTAAGAGTTCTCTCCCCTCTGCTACCGCCTACTCTGCGCCTTAAGTCTGTATTTAATTTCCTACAGAAGGAATGACAGGCATATCTTTTTGAGTGATCTCCCTTTTTCAATGAATAGAAGTATTTATGATTGGCCTCTTACTGCTCTTTCGCTGCATTCACCTTTAATACATTGAGTGATATTGAATGATCTCTACTATCATCATTAACCACTCAACTTCTTTTGCTTTTATCCCAAGAAATCTGATGAATAAATATCCACCAATCACCCCCACAAAAGGAGTCTAACACACATTCTATTCTATCCATCTCGATTGGTATGGCATTTATGCCGCTGTTAATACTGTTCTTGGAACTCTACCCAGCAAGTACCTCCAAACGTTTGTAATAATCTTAGTGCTGACACCATGGAATGGATCCGATCTAGGGTACACTCGAGGATATATATATATATATATATATATATATATATATTTGTTTTTAACTTTGTATCAACTATGAATTCCACCCTAGTATTAAGTAGAAGGTTACCCAATATTTAAATATTGATTTTAATTGCTATTAGCCTTAAAAAAAATGTCTTTATTTCCAGATGATTAATATTAATATTATGAATACTAATATTCTATTTTATTTTATTTATTTTGTAAAACCCAGGATCACTATTATTGTTGCTATATTGAAATTTCTTTTAGTAATTGTATTTTCACCTAGAACATCATTAAATGACAGAATATTAACGTTGTTGTTATACTCGTTAGAACCACTCCTCAAGTTACTATTGATGCTTATTTTGATACCACTTCCTTTGCATCAATATAATATTGTTATCAATATCGGCATCACCTCACATATGAATATCATTTGCTCAATGGAAATATTGGCCTCCCTCTTGATTCCAATTTTATTACTAGGTTTGAAATTGATGTTAAGGTAATTATTAATATTAACACTACTCTTAATATCAATAAGGTCATTATTTTGTTAATAATATCATTAGTCTTAATAATACTCTTAATATGATATTTAAGAGAGAGATATATATAAATGATTTCCATAGGGTTTATCAATACGACTAATAATACTCAAAAATGATAACACATAGTCACTTTATTTACCACTTTCAATCTATCTAACCATTGGTTAATGCAATGCACAATAGAAGATAGGCTAGAATGAATAACACACAAGGTGGGGCCTTACATAACTCAATAACAAAAAAAAAAGCAACCCATCTACCACTCAAGGGTTTAATATATTTTAAATAGAGAAAATTCATTATTAGTTTGTGTCACCAATATGGAAAACTTAATTTTTCATTCTTGAGGTGCAATTTATCTACTCTACAAATATTATATATAAAAAAATTCACACTCTACAAATAAACAAGAAATGTTAAATTCATGCCAAAAATAATTACTATAAAAAAAATACCTCTTTAATAAGAAAGTTTTACATACTATAAATAAACAAGAAATTTTTAATGCATACTAAAAATTGTTACTCAATTTTTGTTTATCTCTATGGTTTTCTTTTTAAGGTTTTTTTTAAGATCTTTTTTCTCAATCTTGTAAAAAACATATTACATTAATATTTGGATGTTTGTTCTTATTATTCTTTAGTATTTTCTTCTTCAAATAAAATTTTAATGGAATTTCTTGTTTTACAATTTTTGATTCCTTCTCAACTCTTCAATTATCGATATTTAGTTATTTTCACTTTTTAAAATTTTGTGGAGGAATATATTTGAAATGTATGATCCTAAGGGTAGTTGGGTTCATGTTAATGTGAGAGTTTTTGAAAAGAATCCTTAAGAGAGACCTATTATCACAAAAAATATTCCTATTGATCTTTAGAAAAAAATTCTCCTCATGTTGAATAATCAAAGTATAATTGTTTATGAATTTTATTACATATTAAAAGGTATGAATGACTATCTTGAAAAATTCATACATATACTCTTTCCTTACTTAGAGGATTTTTTTCTAACAATGTTAAGGAATTTCTATGGTGAAAGGCTTATTTCCACAAAGATGAATAGTTTTACATCATTTTTTATTAGATGCACATGTAGAACTCTTTACTCCATACCAATGAAGACATATCATGATGCAATAAATGCATCTATTATTTTCAATTATGAATTTTATAAAGAGTTGTTAACTATCCTTATTTTTTTTTATTTTCTAAATCTACTAATTGAAATTTCTATTCAATGAACTCTTTATACAAGTCTAACTTGTAATAGTGAAGATACTAGTTTCTTGAATCTTGAGGGTTGTTCATAAACAAGGTGATCAAAGATTTAAATAATACAACCAAAAAGACAAGTAATAAGACTAGTAGGTGAGATTTCTAATCCTTCAAAGAGTTTTTTTTAATATTTTAGAGAAAAAATAAACGTATGCACTAAAACATCATATTTTAAGGATCAAGAGTTGAAAAATCAAGATTTTAAAAAAATGAGTTATATTTTTTATGTTTAAAAAGAATGACTTTAAATCGCATGTGATCTTCTAAATTACAAGATATATTAAGAGAAATGTATTTATCTTTCTTTTTTTATTGAAGAAATTGCATTCGTGTGATCTTCTAAATTAAAAGATATATTAAGAGAAATCACATTCGTGTATCATGCCCTATGTGACCACATTTCTTGAGGCATCTTGCCTAACGCGTTAGGTGTCTTATCTAAACTTCCGCTTATCACATGCATCTGTTAAGTTTAAGATGAGTGTTTATGCCTTGTTAATGCTTCATGTAGATATATGCCAACATTATTACATAATTTGATACACTTCAAATCACCACCTTATTCATAATATCGAATCATGATATAGAATTTAGTGATTGTCACACCTGGTTAGTAGGCTATGTGATGTATTTTATTTCTAATGTAGTTATTATCTTCTTTTAGTCATTATTTGGTTATTATCAGTCCATGCAGATCATCTTGATGAATATTCAAAAATTCCTAATTGTTCCCAATTAATTTGATCTCTTTGGGGTGTTCAAATAGTTACATACCTTGTCTATGTTTATGCATTTTATGATAACGTTAACCAGAGGAGTTGCAAGGTCCATGGAATTTACATTTACATCTACTAATGCATTTAATCAAAAGCTTCCAATGCCCATTCAACAAACCTAGATTGAATGTAACTTGCAATCAGTGTATTCCATATTGGCGAAGGTTGTGGAATTTAACTTTACACCTTCCAATTGTGTTTGCTAATTTTTTTTTAAAGTTTTATAGTAGATCTTTTTCAAAAGTATCCAACAGTTAAAAGGAATTCTTAAGTAAGCATTGGCATATTAAATCATAATGAAAAAATTATTTTGTCCCCACCTTATCAACAACTATTACAAAATGATACATCCCTAAAAAATTGGTTACCATCAGGAAACATGCTATTATAAGACCAATCAAACTAAATTCCACAAAACAAATTGTAGCTTTCTGAACAACTATGGAATTTAGATTCACTGAATGTGGTTGCACTTCCATTCACCAGGTTAGTTTATCTGATGCCACAAAACACATAAATGCAACAACTATAAATGAGAAGACTGTAACTATATAATTTGACTAAGCATTGATGACTGCAAATCTGTTTCAACATAGCTATATATTATTTATTAATAATATATATATATAAAAGTTGAGATATATCCTTCTCAAGGTGGCTCTTTTTTAAGTGCATAGGCACCTCAAGATGGACATCTCTTGGATTTTTTATAAATATTATTAATAAATAATATATATATATATATATATATGCTAGTCATCATCCTAATTGAAACCTAGCCCTAATTAAATCCTAAGGCTAATTAGACTATAACCCTAATTGAACCCTAACCCTAGTTAAACTTTAGCTCCAATTGTAACACCAACCTTATCCTTAACCATAATTGTAACCTTGATTATAATTACTAGTATTGTTGAAAAATTATATAGACTTATGTGGTTATGTTAGGGTTAGAGTTAGAGTTAGAATTAATGCTAGTTTTAGGGTTTGGGTTATGGATACAGTTAATTTAATTTGTGTTAGTTTTAGAAATAAGGTTAGGGCTAGGTCTAGGGATAGCGTTAAAGTTAGAATTAGAGTTAGGGTTATCATTAGAATATATGTGTTAATATTAGGATTAGTTTTAAGGTTAGGGTTAGGGTTAGGGTTAGATTTAGAATTACAATTAGGGGTAGGTTTAGAAATAACATTAGATTTAGAGTAAGAGTTACAATTACTTTTAGTTTTAGGGTTAGGGTTATAGTTAGTGTTAGTTTTAAAAAATTTAAGATTAGGGTTAAAGTTAGAATTAGGGTCAGGGTTAAAATTAGTGTTACTGTTAAGGTTTGAGCTAGAGTTAAAGTTACAATTAGAGTTAGGGGTAGGGTTGGAATTAGTGTTTGTTTTATAATTAGAGTTGAGGATAGGGTTAGAGTTTGGGTTAGAATAAAAGAAATTATTTTATGCAAATAATTTATCACTTATAAATTTTATGTATTTCATAAAAATATGATTGTTTAATATTATTATAAAATACCTATCAGCTTAATAATAAGTTATTTCTTTAATTTATAATTTTATTTCTACATGAAATAAAATATTATTAGGGTTAGAATTATTAAACATGTAAGAAATAATTAATCAAATCAACACAATATTTTTAAAGATTATATTCTTTTTTAAATATGAATAATCATAGAGTAAATAAATAATCAAATCACCACAATATTTTTAAAACATAAATTTTATTATAAAAATAAGTTAAGTTATAATTTTTAAAATTCATAAAATATTGATTAGCCAATGGTTAAAAAAATTATTAAATTATAGCAATTATCTGATACAAATGAAATAAATAAAATTACATATTCATTTTAAAATAATTTAGCAATTATTAATTGTAGTTTTAGAATAAATTAAAAAATAAATATTTAAATATAAAAGCAACCTTTCTATTTTTTTTTATTTTTTTTGCATGCCAATCATTTCATATTCTAAAATTAAACCTACATTATAATTTCAAAAAAATCATAAATGATTTTGAAATACAAAAATTCTTGATTTAAATATATTTTTAATAGGTTGGAAAGCAAATAAATCTCTTTTTCTAGATTTTTCAGTTCTATTGAATTGTATTTATATTTAAAATAAAATTAAATAATCAATGAAATCAAAATTAATATTTTCAAAACCAAAAAATAAAAAATCATTAAATTAAAATAGATCCAAAAAACCAATGTCATGGAGCAGAGAACTCAACGATAAAATTACCATTTTTTTCTTTAATTAAAATGCATAAACTTCATTATAATGATGAAACTCCTATTTCTCCAAAAAATAATTACAGAGGTGCTCTTGTTGTTGTTGAAGCCATGCCATCTTCTCTGCCAATGTGCAACCTCCTCAGGCTTTGTGCATTCCATCAAACCATCTGTACCATTTGTTTTATAATATCTGTAGTTTTTCACTTCTTGAAAGTTCCAACACAAACCTTGAAATCTGTGATACTAATATAAATATAATTAAAATGTAACTTGAGTACAAATATACATATGCATAAAGAAATATCATTAAATGAATTGTAATACTAAACTAAATTAAACCTAACCCTACTTTAGCCTAATTAAATGTTAGAGTAGGGTTTAGTATTACAATTCATTTAATGTTAGAGTTTAATTAGGGTTATAGTACGATTAGGGTAAAATTAGGGTAAGGGTTATGGTTCAATTAATATTATGATTAAATTAGGGTTATGCTTTAATTAGGGTTAGGGTTTAATGAAGGTTAGGTTAGGTTAGGTTAGGGTTAGAGTTTAATTAGGATCAAGATTCAATTAGAGTTAGGGTTAATAATAATTGAATCCTAACCTTAACCTAGTTGAACCCTAACATTAATTGAATATAAACCCTAATTGTAACCCCAATTAAATATTAATTGAATGTAAACTCTTACCATAATTATAACCCTTTGTCCTAATCCTAATTGAATTCTAACCCTAATTATAACCCCAAACTTTATCATAGAAGGGCGGGTGCATGGAAATGGGTAGCCATTCCGTGGACACCCTTTAAAAAAAAAGGTTTTTGGACGTAACGCGAGCGCATTATAATGCGCTCGCGTTATGTCATCGGTTAAAACTAGGTAAGGTCCGGTAGATAAAAACTGCAAAGCGATAATGCGAGCGCGTTATAACGCGCTCATGTTATTAACTGTTAAAAGTAAAAAAAGAAATGCAAATCTCTCATTTGCATTTCGACTATTTTTTTGTGCACCCACAGCCAAAAACACCAAAATAGCACGCTCACGTTTAGGGAGAGGAATTTCATCACCAAGCATCCAAATTTCTTCGCAATGATGGTGCCACGATGACGAGGAGCTGTAAGAGGTAAGGATTCTATGCTTTTTATTTTGAATTTGTTAGTTTTAGGTTGAATTTGATATCTATTTGTTTGAAATTTTAGGAGATGCAAATCAACCTGCAAACCCTCAAAATCCTCAACAGGAGGACCAACCAAATTGTCAAGATCAAAATCAACCACAAAATCAACCTCCTCCACCAATCACTAAACCCCCTCCTGGCACTCAACAAAATTTAATGAGTGAAATTGAAAATAACAAAAAACAAATTGAGAATTTGATCAATAGGTTGAATGATCCAAATGGTTCAACCACAAAAAGAATGACCCTAGCAAATTCCTTGAAAGATATGTTAACAAACGTAGATTTAATTAGCAAAAAAATAACTAGATGGGAAGATAGGAGGCAGGCGGTTAGGGAGTATTATACAAATAAACTATCATACAAGGATATGAAAGATTTAAAAATAACAAAAGGTGATTTGTGCTCATTATTCACCGACCCATGCACAAATCAAAATCTTACCCTCAATGCAAAGAGGTTTCCTATCCATTGGTGCCACGACCAACAAATGAAGGAGCGATTTTATGATAGGTGGTACATGGTCTTCGATTACCCACCGTGCAACAATTACGAGGTCCCACAATATTTCCTTAGGAATCTATACAGTGAGTTCATATTGAACAAAATCCCAAATTATTTTGATATGAGGGATTTCCAGGCGAGAGGTGGGGGGTCAGCTCAAGATAGACCTGGTGCATAGCCGGATCCTACACGGTAAGGTAGACGAGCTCTCGCTAGGCCGCCTCATGAGCACATTGTTATGCCTTCCGTCGTGAAGGAAAGTGCTAACGTAGAGACATTGTAGGCAATCAGCACTTTGACCTAGAGTGTCATCCATCATACTAGCCCTATTCTACAGCGCCATCTAGGGGAGTCTTCTAGTGGTGGTCTTCAAACACATGTGTGTCAATCTTGCGGAGCTACTTGTTCACATGACCCCATCGACCCTCAGGAGACTGGTACGCAAGATCTGTCTGCAACTATGGAGATGGAGAGGGCAGTTGACATTTTGCATGAGGCATATGTCATTGATAGTCAGGTAAAAGTTATTGCATGTGTTCATTGAATTTAATTTATTAAATTTCAATTTTGAAATGCAAGATTAACTAAAAATGTTTAATGATTTTAATAAAATTGCAGGGTCATAGTGTTGAGACTGGATACACCGGCCCCCCACCAACCTATTTTTCCAATACACCTATCGCTAGGGTATGTAACTAGTAAACAATTATAAGTTTATTGCATATTAATAGAATTGTTTTACGAATGGTAATTTAATATGCAATTTTGGATGTTGAACAAACTAATATTGGAGGTTTTGATGGAACACTTCCCAGTGGCGGTGGATTTACTTAAACCTTCATGCAAGTAATAGAATAAAGAGTTTAACTAATGAATCAAGTACTTAATAGATTTGTGTAGTTTATACATGCACATCGTTGATTATGTTGAATAATTTGTTGTTTTATTTTCAGTTGTTGCGAAACAATACACCTTCGAATATGACGAGGGCAATGGATATGGGTGTGACATTTGCTATATAATCCTCGATGGCTCTGATAGAAGAGGTATGAGGAAAATTAGTAAATTTTAATTTACATTTGTTGTTATAGATGTTAGTTAGTCAGAAATCAAACCATTATTGATTCACATAGTTTTTGTCTATTTGTATGGTTTATACAGGGCTTGAGCACGCCTGAGCATGGGCGTGAGGATATTTCCCTCATGGAGAGAGATCGTGAGATGGCTGTAAGTGATTATTTTGTCAAATTTATCATTTTTTATAATGTAATTTCTATATATTCATGTCTTTACTTCTTATTGTAACAGTTAAAACTTCACCATGAACTAAACCCTAGGAGGAGTAGTGGGAGCACTCCACGAGCGTAGCAAAAATGAGTGACAGACCTATCGCCATCCGAGTGAAAAGGAAAGGGAAAGATTTTATTTCCTAGGCATGGAGAGCAATGACTTTTGATTCCATAGTCTTTTATTGTATGCCTGCATGGCAGTTTTGTACACATTTTTTATTGGACATATTTGACATTGTATGCCTAGATGGCATTCTGTTAAGCCTATATGGCTATTTTGTACATATATTTCATACTTATATTGACATATATTATGTATGCCTACATGGCTATTTGGTTAATACAAATATCTTTTTTTGATGCTTGTCCATATTTGCATTCTAAATTGATGGTTCAATAGATATGAGTTACGTATATTCAAGTGTATACTTTACAACTTACGTGTATACTTTGTGACTTACATGCATTTGAGTGTATACTTTGTGGCTTACATGTTTTCATGCATATACCTTGTATTCGTGCATATACTTTGTTTTAATTTGTGTATACTATGTATTCGTTTGTATACTTTTTGAGGCTTACGTGTTTATGAGTACTTGTAGTTCCCTTATTGACATGTACATGTTTGAATTATTCACGTGTATAATTATTAATTGGTTAGCCATAGCATTGATCTATGTCATCCTCAATGCATGATCCTTGAGATGGAGTAAGTACACCCTCAAGGTCAAAAGGAGTTTCACATGCATTCTTTGTAGGCTCATTTTGGTAGTCAAACCAAAAACCTCTTGCATCATTGAAATGAAAAAAAAAATCCTTTATAGTAGGTCTGAAGCCATTATCATTCTCCATTAGTTCTTCATGTATCCACTCCCCATTAATGGTTGTCTCATGACCTTCATGAAACCAAGCACTTATCTCATTTGTGATAAAAGAAATGTATGAAGATTTATCTTCCTCCTTATGAACCATTCATTATCATGAGAGATGGGTTCTTGTGAACCACTATTGATGAATCATGGGTCAATGAGTTTGACTTGTAAAACTACACAATTGAATCTTGATAGCAATATCACAATATTTATATATCTAAATACTGCCATTGAATCCTGAATACTGCCATCTTACCCACACAAGATTCTGGAAGATGCTTCCCACCCTTCTCTTAGTGGTTGCTCTCATTGCACCTTCTACCTAGCTTCATCTTGGTGTAGACAATACGAAGACCCCAACTTGAGATCTTCACACACGCATGAACAACTGTGTCCTTCCTGCAGCTTGGATGGATCCACTTGCAACCAAGAACCCACACTACTTCCTGGTGTAGATTTCCTTCTACATGCTCAGAACCTTCTGCCTCTGATACCATTCTGATGTAGAGGAAACAACACAAGACAGTGGCTCATCCACCCTTCTCACTCCTTAACCTACTGATCACTACTGATCACTACTGATCAAGACATGTTCTTAAGCCTCTAACTCTATCCACCACCTTTCCGCTATTCAAATCCCGAGTCACACATTGCTCAAACACAATGGTCAAGCGATGTAATGGTTTCTTTGAAAATTGTTATACATTTAAAACCATACAAGAATTTCACACTCGGTTATATTACGTATATTCCCTGTCAATTGAAACCGTTTTTCCCATTCCATTCGGGATTGTCATAAAGAAACCCCAAAACAAGACATCCATGACATTCAAAACAATAGTGAATCCTTCAAAACTAATCTGCATTCACAATTTGCAAAATAATAAACCAGGAAAGATAGAGAGAACGACACAATGGGAAATGGAAACTCCTCTTTAATGAATTCTAGATATTAACACGTCAAAAACATACATGCTTTCGGCCAGAGAGCCTGATTTCTTCTCCCTCTTGTTTACTCTCTTTTTGTTTTCCCGTAGTTGCACTCTCTATTTCCTCTATCTCCCCATATTCGGTTACATGTTGTCTCTTTATAGATATTCTAGGGTAGTTATACAAATTGTTCATCTACCCGATATTCCCATTTGGTTACAACTGTCATTTAATCCTTTTCATGAATATATCATTGCAATTTTAAACACTTAACCATTTCTTAACATGGTCCCACGAAATTCTAAATGACTAAAACATTACAAAATTATGAAGCTTGTCATAAATTTCAAGAGTCGAGGTGTCCCTACACCAGTATCCTAGTTGTCCCTTTGTTGATTTATCTCCTCATTGATACATCTTATTGGATTCTTTCACCTTTTACCCATCGCTTTCTTGAAAAACTCAATTTTAGGCCTTGTAGCCTTCTGCCCCAATTTGGCCTCCTAAAACCTATTTTCTTGACTTTTCTCACAATTAGTCTTAACAACCCCAAAATTTTTTTGTAAATTATTTCTTTTGATCATCAAGGCTCCAATATTTACCAAGCCTTAGGTCCTACAAGTTTGCGTACATATGATTGTCCTCAAACCCCCTATTTTCAAGGGTTCCTATGGTTTTTGGCTCTTTTTCCTTCTTTGAGGGCTTCAACAACCTCCTCAGCTCTCCTCCTGGCACACACATGACTGAGATACATGTTCCTACACTCCAATACTCTTTATTGGCACAAAACAATCCATTTAGAAACTCTCCTTGCTGCTGTCCTCTCCAAGCTACTAGCCAGAATGCACTTGCACTCGCCTAGTGCTTGATGATTTCATCACCTCCCTGCAAAACAAGACCCCAAAACCTATATGTACACTATTTACATAGTCCCCAACTTGATTCCAAGTGGCCATGAGAGGAAAGCCATGGGAAGTCAAGTGGGACTCATTATTCACAAAACTGGCCTGAACCGGCAATTAGACCAAGAAAACCAAAAACTTGCAAAAAGATAACCAGTCGGTCTAGATGACTAATCTAATGCTACACAAGATAATTAAGTGACACAAATGGAAGACTCAAAGCATTAGATAAGTCCCTTCAATCCATTCTTGACTGGATGAAGGCTCAAACACATAAATTCAATGAAAACTTGCTCTCTTCCAATCACAAAAATGTACTCTCCAAGTCTCAATTCGTGAAAACAATCCTACAACCCAGGTATTAGGGTTTTTCTGACCTTATATACCTTTCTCCCACGTTCTAGGACCCTTCGGTCAGGCTTAGAGCATCATTAATGTCATTTTCCAACTTTTAGGACAAATAGCCAAGGCAACATTGCTCAAAATGCTCACAGTGTCCAAGACTTACCCAAACCGCAAGCCCCTAACAAACCTATTTACAATTCACTCATCAAAAACACTCTTGGGACTTTATATCATAGTCCTTATTCCCTCTTTCATCCTAATCTAATAGTAGCCATTTTTCAAATCAATCTTGGAGTAGTACCTAGCACCCCCCTAAATAGTCCATTAAGTCTTCTATCCTAGGAATAGGAAACCTATATCTAATGGTTATCCTATTTATGGCCCTAGAATCAGTACACATTCTCCACTTATCTCCCTTCTTAGGTGCCAACACCACTGGAACAACACATGGGCTTATGCTTTTCCTGATCAACCCTTGGTCCAAAAGTTCTTGAACTTGCCTTGCTATCTCCTTGTTCTGCTCTAGTGTCATTTTGTATGCAGCCTTGTTAGGCAATGTTGCTCTTGGTACAAAGTCAATTTGATGACTGATTGCCCTCTTAGGTGGTAGTGTAGCTGGTGTGCCTTCACAAATGATATCCTTGAACTGATCCAACAGTTGCTTCACCTCTGCTGTCATAGGTAGCCGACTAGGTGACTCCTCCTCCTTTGGCTTCAACATGATTGCATAGACAACTCCTTCTTCCTCCTTCATGTCTCTTAGGAATTCCTTTCCACTCATCAAAAGTACATTGGATTCTGCCTTTTCCACTATCCTTCTTGGGGAAAAAACTTCATGGTTAAGCGCTTGAGCTGGAGTATACTGGAATGGGTGACCTCCCGGGAAGGCCTAGTGCCTCACCTCTATGAGCATCACTTAGATGCAATGATTGCTAAGTGGGCCATTCAATATCATTTCAAATTTGTTTCTTTAAACAACTTACAAATTTGCAACTTAAGACTCCTCCAACCTAAGGGATCGATCTGGTGGAACATAGCTCAGAGCGATTCCACATGTTTCAGTGCAAAAGAGGACCATTACTAGCGTAAACATACCTATTTGGACATGTTGGAATAGTCCGCTTGGTCACACAAGTTGTAGAACAAAAGTTGCACCACTCTGCAACTTTGCACTGCTTGCATTTGATGCTTTTTCCATCAAGTGAAAATCCACCACCACTAGAAAACCACTCCAAGATAGCCAAAACCGAGAGAGGTTTTTGTAGACAGGATCAATGCAATCCTATAGGATCAGACGAGAAGTTTCTAAGCATCATGGTATCCAAGTAATAGCATGCTGAAGTTTGCAGCTATTTTGCACTTTGGACCCTTAAGGGATCGATCTGGTGGAACATAGCTCGGAGTGATTCCATGTGTTTCGGTGCGAAAGAGGACCATGCCTACTGTAAAAATACCTATTCAGATGTGTTGGAACAATCCACTTGCTCACACGAGTTGCAGAGCAAAAGTTGCACCACTTTGCAACTTTGCACAGCTTGAATTTGACACGTTTTCCATCAAGTGAAAATCTGCCGCCACAAGAAAACCACTCCAAGATAGCCAAAATCGAGAGAGGTTTTTCTAGAGGGGTCCAACGCCTTTCTATAGGATTAGATGAGAAGTTTCTAAGCATCACGGTATCCAAGCAATAGCATGCTGAAGTTTGCAGCTATTTTGTAGTTTGGACCCTTAAGGGATCGATCCGGTGGAACATAGCTCGGAGTGATTCCACGTGTTTCGGTGCAAAAGAGGACCATGCCTACCATAAAAATACCTATTCAGAAGTGTTGGAATAGTTTGCTTGCTCACACGAGTTGCAGAGCGAAAGTTGCACCACTTTGCAACTTTGCACAACTTGAATTTGACATGTTTTCCATCAAGTGAAAATCCGCCGCCACGAGAAAACCACTCCAAGATAGCCAAAATCGAGAATTTTTTTTCTAGAGGGGTCCAACACCTTTCTAGGATCAGAAAAGAAGTTTCTAAGCATCACGGTATCCAAGTAATAGCATGCTAAATTTTGCAGCTATTTTGCACTTTGGACCCTTAAGGGATTGATCTGGTGGAACATAGCTCAGAGCGATTCCATGTGTTTCGGTGTGAAAGAGGACCATGCCTATCATAAAAATACCTATTCAGACGTGTTGGAATAGTCTGCTTGCTCACACGAGTTGCAGAGCGAAAGTTGCACCACTTTGCAACTTTGCACAGCTTGAATTTGACACGTTTTTCATCAAGTGAAAATCCGCCGCCACAAGAAAACCACTCAAAGATAGCCAAAATCGAGAGATTTTTTTCTAGAGGGGTCCAACGCCTTTCTATTGGATCAGACGAGAAGTTTCTAAGCATCATGGTATCCAAGTAATAGCATGTTGAAGTTTGCAGCTATTTTGCACTTTGGACCCTTAAGGGATCGATTCGGTGGAACATAGCTCAGAGCGATTCCACGTGTTTCAGTGCGAAAGAGGACCATTCCTACTGTAAAAATACCTATTCATACGTGTTGGAACAGTCTACTTGCTCACACGAGTTGCAGAGTGAAAGTTGCACCATTTTGCAACTTTGCACAACTTGAATTTGACACGTTTTCCATCAAGTGAAAATCCACCGCCAGGAGAAAACCACTCTAAGATAGCCAAAACCGAGACAAGTTTTTGTAGACAGGCTCAATGCAATCCTATAGGATTAGATGAGAAGTTTCTAAGAATCACGATGTCCAAGTAATAGCATGCTGAAGTTTGCAGCTATTTTGCACTTTGGACCCTTAAGGGATCGATCCGGTGGAACATAGCTCGGAGTGATTCCACGTGTTTCGGTGTGAAAGAGGACCATGCCTACC
>CM021109.1:556427746-556509894 GCA_007115665.2 Sequoiadendron giganteum | reverse complement strand
CCCTTAACCCTCAACCCTCAACCCTTAAACCCTAATCCCTCAACCCCTATACCCTCTTAATCCTTGAACCCTCAACCCTCAGCCATTAAAGCCTAATCCCTCAACCCCTATACCCTATTAATCCCTCAACCCTTAAACTTTAATCCCTCAACCCTTATACCCTCTAAATCCCTCAACCCTCAACCCTTAAACCCTAATCCCTCGACTCCTATAACCTCTACTCTATAACCTATTAATCCCTCATCCCTAAACCCTAAACCCTTAAACCCTAACCCATAAACCCTCTACCCTCTACCGCCAATCCTATACCCTCTACCCTCAACCCTAATCCCCCAACCCTCAAACCCACTTAGTAAACTCTCTACCCTAATCCCTCAACCCTCTTGACCCTTAAACCCTCAACTCTTAAACCCTTAAACACTCAACCCTAAACCCTCGACCCTCAACCCTAACCCCTTAAACCCTAAACTGTTAAAACCCTTTACCCTCTACCCTCTAACCTCTACCATCAACCCAATACTCTCTACCCTAAACCCTAATCCCTCAACCCTTAATCTCTCAACCCCTATAACCTCTACCCTATATATTGGACCCTCAACCCTAATCCCTCGACCTTATACCTTAAACCCTCAATCTTCAACCCTCAACCCTTAAACCCTCTACCCTTTACCCTATACATTAAACACTCAACCCTCAACCCTCAATCCTTAAACCCTAAACCCTCTACCCCTTACATTGGACCCTGAACCTAATCCTTCAACCATATACCCTCAAAACTATACCCTAAACCCTCTACCCTCAACCAAGTAAACCCTTAACCCTAAACCCTTAACCCCAAACCCTTCAACCCTAAACGCTTAAACCTAAAACCTTCTACCCTATACCCTCAACCAAATACCCTCTACCATCAAACCTATTCCATCAACCCTCAAACCTTAAACCCTACTACCCTAGAAACCATCAACCCTATAGGTCCTCCATCCTAATCCCTCAACCCCTATCACTTTCTCTCTATCTATACATCTCACCTCTCCCTCCCTCCCTCCCTCCCACCCTTCCTCCCACCCTCTCTAATTGTCTCTATCTACCGTCTCCCTCTTTCTGCGTACCTCTCATTCAATCAATCCCTACCACCCTCTCTCACTCCCTCTCTCTCACACTCCCTCTCACTACCTATCTCTCAAGTCTCTCCCTCTCACCCCCCTCACACTCTCAAGTCTCTCCCTTTCACACCCTACCTACATAACCCTCTCTTTCTCTTTGTCTCTCTCTCTCTCCCTCTCCCTCAATTCTCTCTCTCCCACCTCCCATCTCTCTCTCCGACCCCCCTCTCTCTCTCTCCCTCCCTCTATCCCTCCCACCCTACCTAGCTAAGTCCCCCTCAATCCAACCCCTTCTCTCCCACTCCCTCTCTCTTAAACTCTCACTTCAACCCCCTCTCCATCTCTCTAGACTCTCTCTAAACTCTCCCTTTGTCTAAAGACATACATAAATGCATACATACAAGCATAATACATTTGTACATATAATCTTACATCCATACAAGCATACATACATACATGTACATAAAAATATATCAGCATACATAAATATATTAGCATTTAACATAAAGTAAGAAATAATGCGAGCATGTTTTAACACGCGCGTGTTATGGCTCAGTAGACATGTTCCCCGCAGAAGAAAAAACCATGTAAAGTGAGAAATAACATGCGCGCGTTATATCTTGCTTTGAGAATTACCGAACTTTAAGCTTAGTATTGCCTTGGAATTCCAACCCAGAGGTTTGGAGGGCATTCCCAATGACCAGAGACGTGTTTTTAAGAAATCCACCATATTTCTCATAATCGAGTTCGTGCTCACTGTCACGATTGCACGTGGTTCAATATCAAAAAAATCAAGCACATGGGTAATGTTGGGTTATCTCTTAGCTATCCAACGAAGTAATTTTTTTCACGTTCTAAAAATGTTAAGTCTTTCATCCATAATTTATTTTATCTGTACGTCTTTTTTTTGCCAAAAAGCAGTGTTCGGTATTTTTTTCGTTATAAATTAACCGTTCATCAATTTTTCAAATAAATTACATTTTTAGAAACTAGACTCCATTCTACAAAATTAAAAAATTAAAAAAAAAACAAATCAATTAGTTTCCAAAATTTTTAGGGGTAGCACGGCCAAAGTTCTATTTTTAGGATATGTCCATTTCGCAAATTCATAAAAAATCAAATATTCATTAAAAAATTATTAGAAAAATTATGCATCAACTACATACTATTAGCTAACTTCTGACCATTGCGATTTTAAAAATACTAAAAAAAGGTTCACCGTACAAGGGTCATACAAGAGTTGCTATGTTATGTTTTTCTGACAAAAACAACACCAATTTGTGTACTTCCCTCGTTTGAACCCCTTAATCTCAATCATTTTGAAAATAAATTAGTAGTTTAGAAAGTAGACTTGGAGCACTTGAATCCTTCTTTTTGTTCCATCTCAAAATTTTGAGTCTAAGTATCCTCAATTTCACATCCAAGGTCAGTATTTTTCGATTTCAAGAAAAAGTTGTCCACTTAAGTCCCCTTTTTGGGAACCATCTTGGTGCACTTACCTAGAACCCTAACCTTAATTAAACATCAATTGAACCTTAACCTTAACCCTAGTTGAATTTTAATCCTAATTAAACCTTAACCCTAACACTAATTAATACCCAATCCTAACCTTAATATTTATTTTTAACTCCTAAAAATGACTGTAACCCTAACCCTAACTCTATTACAAATCCAGCTCGAACTCTAACTCTAAGCCTAATTGAACACAAAACCTAGCCCTAACTCTAACCCTAATTGAAGACAAACCCTAACCCTAGCCCTAGCCCCAAGATTTATTTTGGAGGCCTAACCCTATTGAATTTTAGCCCATTGAATTATAATGCTAATTGAACCCAAACCATAGCTCAAACCCTAATTGAAACCTAATTCTAGCCCTATTAAAAATCAACCCTAACTGAACCATGTAATCTTATCCAAGTTGGGTCCTAACCATAACCCCAATTGAAAGCCTCACATTTACCTCAAAATTTATCATATTGCCCTAACTTTAACCTTAGCCCTAATCTATCCTAACCTTTACCTCAAACTTTATCCTATAACCCTAACTTTAACCCTAACACCAATCAAACACCTAACCTTTAGGTCAAATTTTATCTCATAACCCTAAATTTAACACTAGCCTTAGTTAAATTTTAATCAAGAAGCCTAACCTTAACATAAATTTAACCCTAATTGAACTCTAATTGAACCATTTTGAACCCTAACTTTAATTGAACCCTAATCCTATCGCTAATTCAAGATTAATCCTAATTGTTCCTTAAATCCAACCTTATAACTCCTAACCCTGACCCTGACCCTAACCCTAATAGAAATCCAACAATAACTCTAACCCTAATTGAATCCAAACCTTGACCTAAAACCTAACCGTTACCCTAACCCTATTGAAATTCAACCCTAATTGAACTCTAACTCCAATTCAACCCAAACCATAACCTAAACCCTAATTGAGCCTTAATCCTAACTCTATTGAAATTCAGCCCTAATTGAATTCTAATCCTAACCTTAAACCTAATCCGCACCCTAACTTTACTTGAATTTTAACCCAAAACCTCATCCTATTTCCAACCCTAACCCTAGGGTATGTGCAAGATCATCATGGGAAAAAAAGCCCTTAAGTGGCGATGAAAATTCAAAAAATCTGAGTTAGGCAACTTGACATAAAAATTTGAATAAGTTATCTATATTATTTAAAAAATATGTAAGAATAGAATATGTATTAAATTGAATGTTGTTTCTAAACTACTAGGTTTATATTAAAAAATATATATATATATTTAGTGAAAATTTGAAATTTTAATGTAGTAGTACATAAATTTCAGGGAAAAAATAAGAAGTAGGTGTCTGTTTGACCACCCTAAACACAATAAAATGATAATATTTTTTTATAAGATTTTAGATATAGGTAGAGGACTTGTCCCAATGTGATGCATATTTTTTTGTAATTTTTTTCCAATAAAATAATTAATTATGATTTTTTTATTACAACTTTTAAAAATATAAAAAATTGTATGTCTGACCACCTTAACTTGGTCAAAACTTCATGAAATTCAATTCTTTTTTTTTAATCCTATAGTATTGGAAGAATAGAATGTGGTGCATTTTTCAGATTCAAAAAATATGATACCATTTGAAAGCTATAGTTGTATCTCAATCAACCTATAAATTAGGACTTTAGTCATAATTTAAATAGAAAATGAATAATAATAATTTATTAAATTCAAAGTAAAACATAATTTATATTGGTGGAAAGCTGATAATCTCTTTTAAAAACTCTTTTCATTTCATCAATTTTAGGTAACAAAAAGTCATCAGCCACATGGGCCATCATATCACTTACATATCTCCACTTTTTGGCCCATCATGATCTTGCACATACCCCTTAACTACAACACTAATTGTAATTCTAACCATAAAACCTAACTATAACCCTAATTTTTATTTTTAAACCTAACCATAATTCTAACACTATTCATAATTCTAATCCTAACCTTAATTGAACCCCTAATCCTAACTATATTCAAAACAACCATAATCGAATTCTAATTGTAACCTTAAACCTAAGGCTAACCTTAACCTTCGTTGAATTTTAACCCAAACCCTTATCTTATTCTAATCCTGACCATAATTCTATCTTTATTCACAATTCTAATTCTAACACTAACCTTAATTCTAATGGCAATCCTAATTGTAATTTAAATTTTTTTTATGTGTAATAATAAGTATTATATTTTTTTCTATTTAATTTTATAATTTTAAATTGATTTTAGATGTGGACTTACCATGAAAAACCTATTGTACATTTAAGTTGCTATATTTTTGTAAAATAAAATCTTTACTAAAGTCATAAATTAATAATATTTTTGTAAGATATATATTAATTTTGAATAAAATATAATATGAATGATTTTTCCTTTTTAAAATCTTTCTATTTTTATTTTTTAAATATTCAATTTTTATTTTATGTAATAATAAATTTAAGATATTTATTTTTTATTTAATTTTCCAATTTTATAATTTGATACTTTAATTTAAAATATTTAAAAAGAACATTTTTTCATTCATTTATAATTTTAATTCTATTCTATTATATATACTAGATTGCATATTTAAGTTGTTATATTTTTGTACAATAAAATATTTACTAAGGTCATAAATTTATAATATTTATGTAAGATATATATTAATTTTGAATAAAATATAATATGAATGATTTTTCCTTTTTAAAATATTTTTATTTATTTTTTAAATATTCAATATTTTTTTTATGTAATAATAAATTTAAGATATTTCCTTTTTATTTAATTTTCCAATTTTATAATTTGATACTTCAATTTAAAACATTTAAAAAGAACATTTTTTCATTCATTTATAATTTTAATTCTATTGTATTTATTTTATATATATATATAATAGATTATACATTTAAGTTGTTATATTTTTGTACAATCAAATCTTTACTAAAGTCATATTTTATAATATTTCTTTAAGATATATATTAATCTTGAATAAAATATAATATGAATGAGTTTTCCTTTCTAAAATATTTTTATTTTTAAAAAAATATTGAATATATATATATATATATTCAATTTTTTTTTAATGTAATAATAAATTTAAGATACTTCCTTTTTATTTAATTTTCCAATTTTATAATTTGATACTTTAATTTAAAACATTTAAAAAGAACATTTTTTTCATTCATTTATATTTATAATTTTAATTCTATTCTATATATATATATATATTAGATTGTACATTTAAGTTGTTATATTTTTGTACAATCAAATATTTACTAAAGTCATATATATTAATTTTGAATAAAATATAATATGAATGAATTTTCCTTTCTAAAATATTTTTATTTTATTTTTAAATATTGAATATTTTTTTTATGTAATAATAAATTTAAGATATTTATTTTTTATTTAGTTTTCCAATTTTATAATTTGATACTTTAATTTAAAATATTTAAAAAGAACATTAAGTTCATTCATTTATAATTTTAATTCTATTATATATATATAGAACATCAAAGAACAATTTTCTTTTTTAAAGATTTTAAATATTTTTTGATTTTAAATATATTAAACTAGAAACTTGTAACTTTTATATACAATAATAAATTTAAGAAAGTTCTTTAGTTCCTAACTTTCTAAATTTTATAAATTTCTATTGTTTGTAATAATTCAAGATAGTAACTTTCAATCTTTTTATGTGTAGTCATTTAATATAGAAACTTTGAATGAAATAAAATTAATTTGGGAGACTTTCATGGTCAATAAAATTAGAAAATAGGAAAGATATGAAAAAATAAGAAAGTAAGCCAACAATTCTAAATCACATACAAACTCAACAATATTCTAACAATATGAAGAAGAACTAATACATGACTATTAGATTAGTATTGTTTCCAAAGCCATACATATTAACCTATCAATATATAATTAATTGAAAAAGTTTAATATAAATAAATCCACAACTAAATAAAAGTTAACTTTGGATATGTTAAGTTTCAGGCTAGTTTCTGAATTATGCAATAAAAATATAATTAGTTTTTGAATTTCTTGAAATTCACCCCACTTTTATAAGTAATTCAAATTAGATTTTATATTATTCTATCCTTTTTTGGATGATCATGATCTCTTTTTGTTTTTGTTCATCCAGCTAGATTGGATCATTGTTAGCACATGACCTTAAATCTTGACAATGTGTTCCTGCATGGCATTTAAATTATTATAAGATAAAATTATCTCTGCATATTTAGGTATGGTAGGGAAAAAGAAAAATATTAGAAACCAACTTACCCTCTTTGGTGAGGATAGAGGCAATATTTTCAGATATATTGAACAAAACACTGAAATTTCATTCACAACATGTCCAAATCATTTAATTAATACAAAAGTTTAGAAAAAATAATGAATATCAAATATCAAAAGAATATTCACTCACCCTCAACTGCTCCTTGGATCTCTTAACCCATTTGAGAAAATGATATTTCTTCCAAAATATTTCAATGGGTGGGATTGTGGGGATGAATGCAAACAAGAGTAAATAAAAAATATGTTAGATAGTCTATGCATAGACCAACTCCACTAAATGCCAAGTAATAATGAACTTTCATTAAAAACTCATTGCATGTCTTCTCTTAGTGATGCTATAAAGGAAACCATGGTGCCTTGCAGGAAATCCCATGGCTCGTAAAAAGTGCACACAAATCCAATCTGTATGATCTAGTTGCTGGGAGGCAGGGGTGCAATAAAACACAAACATAGTGTTGTGATAGGATGGACAAACTCAAAAATAAACACAGAAAACACACTCCGATAGCAAGTCTAAACAGACAAATATTAACTTACGATATATTCCTTGTTTCTTCACAAAATATAAAAACACAAAGTATATTCTTTGTTCTTCAACATAAAATAAGACTAAACTACTTGGAAAAATGTCCAATACAAAAGGTGCTACACTCACACTGAAATACATAAATTGCTACAATCTTGTAGCTATAGTTGGCAGTGCATTGTGTGTACTAACATTCCTTTTGTGTTGTTGTTGTATCAACAAAACATTCCTTCTTCTATGTTGAACATTCTCCACTTCATCTGTTGCTATAGGTTCAACCTTCAAAAACTGATTTCTTCTAAAACATATGAATACATTCCTTTTGTTTAATTTTAGCTCATGAGAATGAGCACTCAAACCAAATTAAAATTTACCTACCTCATTAATTGTTACAAGCTGTAACAACTATTTCAAACTCAAAAACGTGTGCTCCATTTCAAATTCAAATTAACCTACCAAAATAAATGTTGGAGATATATGTTGGCTGCAACTTGGTGGTCTTCATTTGACATGGGGGCTGAGATGCCAGGTCTATTGATTGCAAAATAATTAAATATTCCAACACTCCCCTTTAATCTTCAAGTCACCTCTCACTTTGCAAATTCCTTCTGGAGCTGATCTCTGAAGCTATCCATAATGCCAAGCCTATCTCTTAGGCTCTCAAAACTATCCTTAGGCAATGCCTTGGTGAAGATGTCGGGGAGTTGTTTCTCGGATCTACAATACTAAAGTTCTATTTCATCTTGTTCTACCAGCTCCCTTATGAAGTGATAACGAATCTCAATGTTTTTGCTTCATTCATGGAAGACTAGATTATTTATCAGCGCTATGGACACATTGTCACAATGTATGATTGTTCTATCAACTTCTTGTTGTTGTAAGTCTGGAAGGATCCTTCTCAACCTAATAGCTCGACAAGCTGTTGCATTTTCTGCTATGTATTCTACTTCTACTATGCTGAGAGATACAATTAGTTTCTTCTTTGATGTCTATGAGATTGCACCCAATCCCATGTTGAATACATATCCTGATATTCTCTTCCTATCATCCATATTTCCTACCCAATCACTATCTGTGAAACCATCCAACTTGAACTCATTAGATTTTGCATACAAAATGCCAAAACCAGTTGTTCCATTGACATACCTGAAAATCCTCTTTCCTGCTTCCCAATGTGTGTCCTTAGGTTCCTCCATGAACCTAGAGATCAAACTTACTACATAAATCAAATCAGGCCTAGTTGATGTCAAATACATCAAACTTCCAACAATACTCTTGTAGAGGGTTGGGTTCATATCCTTACTGTTGTCAATCTTGTGTAGTTTTAGACCTGTTGCTATTGGTGTGGGGGTAGGTTTTCTATTATGCATTTTGAACCTCCTTAAATTTTTTTTGGCATAGTTAGATTGAGAAATAAAAATACCATATTGTGTTTGTTGAAATTCTATCCCAAGAAAATACTTCAACAAACCTAGATCTGTCATCTCAAATTCATTTTTTATCACTTCTTTAAAATCAACAATTCTTCTGTCAGTGTTACCAGTAAAAATCAGATCATCTACATACAAAACTACAATTAAAATGTCACCTTGTATTGATTTGATGTAGAGTGTGGGTTTGTCGTTGCTCTTGCTAAACCCATTGCTCAACAAATAGGTGTCTATTCTATTGTACCACGCCCGAGGTGCTTGTTTCAACCCATAAAAAGCTTTCTAGAGCCTATACACTTTGTCCTCTTACCCTAGGACTTCATATCTAGGTGGTTGCTCCACATACACTTCCTCCTTCAACACTCTATTTAAGAAAGCTGACTTTACATCCATTTGATACACTTTCCATTGATGTGTTACAACTTCTATCACTGTCTGCATTGTTTCCAACCTTGCAACTAGTGCATTTGTCTCATCATAATCTATACCAAGTTGTTGTTTGTAACCTTTCACAACAAGCCTTGCCTTGTGTCTTTCGATCTTGCCTTTAGCTGTACACTTGGTCTTGTAGACCCACTTCACTCCAATCACTTGCTTACCCTTGGGTAAATAGGTCAACTCCCATGTTTGGTTGCTCTCTATAGCATCCAACTCTTCATTCATGGCCTTGCACCATTTCTCTTCTTTCACCGCTTCCTCAAAGTGTGTTGGATCACTATAGGAGAATAATGCAAAATCCAAATTTTCATCAAAATCGACATACCTTGTGCTATCTAGCATCAATGATGCAAGTGTATGATCTAAATTTTCTTCTGAGCTGCTGCTACTCTAATTTCTAGAGCTACTGTATTGCTACCTATCAGAGCTACTACTCTGCTGAATTCTGGAGTTGACAGACTGTTGTCTATGTCTAGAGCTATTTTTCTATTGAACACTGCTAGAACTGTTATTGTTTTGTTGCACATCACTGGAGCTACTATTTTCCAATGCTCTATGGTATTTTCTCTTTGATCTACTACTCTCTTGAGCTCCCCCTATGTTTCTATCATTTGGAGCTTCTTCATCATCTAAGGGTATTGTAATTGAAATACTTGTGGTGTCATCCACCGATCCATCCCATACTTCATTCTCAATAAAAATAACATCTCTACTTATCACAACCTTCTTGGTGATGGGATTGTCTAATATTTAGGATTTTGACTCCTCACTATAGCCTATGAAGGTGCATTTCTCTCCTTTGTCATCAAATTTCTACCTCTTCTCTTTTGGTACAAATTCATATTCCACACACCCAAAGATTCTTAGGTCCTCAACACTCCATTTTTTGTTAGTCCACTCCTCATGTGGAATTCTATCATGGACAACCTTTTTGGGGAACCTATTCAATATATAGACTATTGTTGCTAAAACTTCTCCCCAAAATATGTGTGACAACCCTTTGGCTTTCAGCATACTTTTCGCCATATCTTGAATGGTCCTATTTTTCCTCTCGGCCACTCCATTTTGTTGTGGAGTATACCTAGTTGTGAATTGTTTGTGAATTACCTCATTCCTACAAAAAATTATAAATTCATTGGAGATGTACTCTCCCCCTCTATCTATTCTAAGGGCTTTGAGATAGTGACCACTCTCCTTCTCAACTGCTGCCTTAAACTGTTTAAACTTCTCAAATGCTTTCGATTTATTTTTCAAGAAATAGACCCATATTTTTCTGCTATAGTCATCTATGAAAGTCATGAAATATGTGTTTCCTCCTAATGTGGGGGTTTTCATGGGTCTGCACAAATCTGAGAGCACTAACTCTAGCGGTGCTTTTTCTCTCCTAGAATACCTGGATTGAAATGGCTACCTATGTTTTTTTCCTAAAATGCAAGCCTCACACTTGCCATCAAGTTCTATAATGGATGGTAAACCCCTAACGATTCCTTTCCTAGACAATATGCTTAAACTAGAAAAGCTTAAGTGACCATACCTTAAATGCCATAGTTTGGATGGGTCTTCGATGACTGTCTTGAAAGAAATTATTTGTTCGACTGTCGACTGTTGTGAAACTACTGAGAGTGTCAGGGAACAATGTTTTTGTCAGTTTATTGCTCTTGTCACATACATTATGTGCATCCTGAGAGGAAAATTTTTGTTTCTCATCATTTGCACAACTGCCATCACTCTTTTTCTACCTCTTCTATCAAATATCTTGCATTCTCCATTCTCCATCAAAATTTTGTAGCCATTTTGGACCATTTGTCCAATGCTCAATAAATTATGCTTCATGTCAGGGGCATAGTAGACATCTTGGATTTGCTGCCTTTCACCATTTTTGGTTTGGATGTTGACTACAACTCTTCCCATCATAGGAACCTTCTCATCATTTCTCATTCTAATATCAGTTTTTATACTATTGTCAATGGAGGCAAATAAATTTTTGTTACCACTCATGTGGTTGCTACATCCGTTGTCCAAGTACCAAACTTCCTCACTGTTGCATTCATCAAGGTTGCATACAATGAAAACATTTGACTGCTTGTCATTTTTTACTTTGTTCTCATTTTCTACATTAGAATTTTGGCCTCCATGGTCACACTGCTTCTTCTTGCACTCGCTAGCATAGTGGCAATACTTGTGATAGTAATAAAACTACCCATTACTTTTGTCATTCCTTTGATTCAAACTGTTGTTCTTCCTTTGGTATTGGTTCTTTGATAGTGAGTTTCTCGACTCCTCTGTGTTGTCAGAACCTCCTCTTCTAGAATTGCTTCTTCCTCTACCTTTTTGACCTCTTCCCCGACCTCTTCCATTGGTCTGAGCTTTGAATGTTTTCTCTAGGGAAGGAGTAGATCTATTAAGCCATTGCTCATGGGTTTGTAGTGAACCCATCAACTCATCTAAAGTCATCTGAGAGAAATCCTTTGCCTCTTCAATGGAAATGGCTACATAGTCAAACTTAGTAGGTAGACTTCTTAGAATTTTCTCAACAATCCTTTTCTCTTCCATTATTTCTCCATTGATTCTTAGCTAATTTACCAGGGTTGAAATCTTAGTGTGATAATCTGAAATGGACTCATTATCTTTCATTAGGAGAGTCTCAAAATTTCTTCTTAAGAGCTACAACTTAGCTAACCTCACTCTGTCAGTCCCTTTATAACTATTTTTCAATATATCCCAAGCTTGTTTTGCATAGTTTGATGTTGCAATATATAGGAAAATAGCCTCACTCAAGGGTACCTCAATCAAACTGGGGGCTTTTGTATCCTTCATTTGGATCTCCTTCAATTGATTCTTTTATGCATTTGAAAGGGCTGCAAATGCATTTGGGTCTATGATATCATTGAACCCATTTATGACCAACTCCCATAGGTCATTTGCAACTAAGATGGTTCTCATTTTCTTAGCCCATATGTCATAATTTTTCCCATCAAATTTTGGTGGTTGCTGCCAACCTTTGCTATCACCACCTTCCATATTTCTCAAATTTGAGAAAATAAACTAATGCGTAGATAACCTAGGGCTTTACCCACAATAAACAAACTTGACTAGTTAACTGCCCAAAAAATAAAGGCTCTGATACCACTTGTTGGGAGGCAGGGGTGAAATAAACACAAAAAATACACTCGGATAGCAAGTCTAAACATATAGAAATTAACTTTGGATATATTCCTTGTTGCTTCACAAAATATAAAAACACAGATTATATTCTTTGTTCTTCAACATAAAATAAAACTAAACTACTTGAACAGATGTCCAATACAAAAGGTGCTACACTCACACCGAAATACATAAACTGCTACAATCTTGTAGCTACAGTTGTCAATGCACTGTGTTTGCTTAAATTCCTTCTGTGTTGTTGTCTCAGTAAAAAATTCCTTCTTTTATGCTAAACTTTCTCCACTTCATCTTCTACTGCAGGTTCAACCTTCAAAAACTGACTTCTTCTAAAACATACAAATACATTCCTTTTGTTTTTTTTTAGCTCATGAGAATGAGTGCTCAAACCAAATTCAAATTTACCTACCTCATTAATTGTTGCAAGCTGTAACAACTATTTCAAACTCAAAAACATGTGCTCCATTTCAAATTCAAATTAACCTACCAAAATAAATGTTGGAGATATATGTTGGCTGCAACTTGGTGGTCTTCATCTGACGTGGGGGCTGAGATGTTAGGTATGCTGATTGCAGAATAATTAAATATTCCAACACTAGCCGCATACAGATTCAAAAACATTAAACTCACTAGAATCACAACAAATGGCTTACCTCAAAATTTTGCACATTTGTGCTGTTAGCAACGTTGATAGAAAAAATGGGAAGAACTTGCAAGAAGAATTTATGAAACCCTTACACAGTAGATTTTTTTTAAATGAGATGACCTTAACCAATCTCCCTACGATTAGTGCTTGAACCTGTTTTTTGTATAGTAAAAAATGTATGAAAGGATTGTGTTTGACTCTCACCCTCCAAAAAAATTTTGGGGAAAAATTTGTGCATTTCTATTCTAAACAAAAATATAGTGTATTTCTTGTTCAAGTAAAGGGAAAAAGTAGAAAATAATAATAATGAATCATATCAAATTCTACATGTCTGCATAGACATTGACAATTAGGAACATATAATTAGTGCACCAAGAGAAAGAATGAAGAATTTTGAGAGTTTTGTGCAAGAGAGATGGAATGTTTCATGGATGACTATTTCATTCTGCAACACATGCATAACAAAACTTATGAAGGAATATGAAGGTAGAGGGGTATGTGGTTTATGGGTTCTGGATTTGCACTCCAAACAAAGAATGCGTTGGATGAGTTCATCCATTTCTTTACCATTTCTGGGTAGCGCTAGTTCAGAACATCTTTTAAGCTCTCAGTACTATTTACCCTTGCTAATCCCTCCTTTGTGTATACTTCCTCATTAAAATCACTTGTGAAGAAACATATATACATATATATTAACCACAAATATTGAAAGATGAATTAGTATGCTTTTTCAAATGACTTTGTTATCCAAAATGAATTCATTCCTAAAAAGAGATTACAGATCAAACACGTTAGATACAAAAAATAATTACACGTCTATTTCCAAAAGCATATAAATTCAGCAAATATTAAATATCATTGACATTTATAACTTTGTTTAGAAAAAATAAAAATAAGGGATTTGTACTTGACCTTGATGCCATTAACACAAAGATGAAGAAAGTCATTTCATTGATTGCATAACCTTGTAGCATGTTTTCAAGCAACTTGTCCATGTACTCCAGCACAAAATGGATCACTACGGGATATTAATTGTTGTAGGTTCATGTCAAAATTTAAAATGGTTAGGACTTTAATTGTTGCAATGGTTAAATAAGTGACTGGTCATTTCATTTATTCACTTTTTTTTCCTTAGTGACCATTTCAAATGCATGCTAAACATTTCAGTTTTCATGAGAAAATTTCATGCAACAACATATACCACTATTCTTACCATGCATTCAACTGTCATGTGCCTGTCAATTTTTGCATGATTCATTTTTGTTTACATAGATTGGTGGTTGTCACTATAGGAAGCCTCTCGGCTTAACTATCTAACAAAATAGTGAACACCATCAAAGTTGAGAGTAGGAGTTGTTTTTTCAATCATGTGCGTGATAGTAGTCTATTTTTCTATCACATAAATTAAGAACCTAGAGCCCACAATTAGACATATTTCTTCTATGTTTGACCCTATTCCAAGCATCTTGTTGTCTTGTCCTGAGGGATCCATTTCAAAAATAAGCTACAACCTATGAAAGGGTCATGGACATTCTTTCATTAAACCTTCAATACTCAAGTCAACACAATATTTAAAATTTATTACAAAAATCAAAAGGGCTATTTGCATGTTATTATATATAGGATGGATGTTGTGTGTAGTGATATTTTTATGTATTGAAACTTAATATGGTTCTAGAAAAAAGAAAAAAATCCCTAGGACCAATAATTTGTAAATTTGAGACATTTGACCACTGCACATGTCTTCACAAATTTATAATAATTATATTTCCCAAAGCCTAACTTGGATAGCTTAAATTTACATTTTTGAGTTCAATATATTTAAAGATGAGTTTGGTAGTTTCTCCCCTCATACTCTTGTTTCTCTCTACACTAATTTCTTCCCAATCCTCTTTTGGAAAAGAAGCTCTGATGCATTTTAATAATTTTGTCTCCCTCAACCCCTACAATTCCTTCATTGGTATCCTCCTCACTCCTTTTGTAATTGGACTGGCATTCTCTACTATTCTTTCCATTACCACATTCTTTCTTTGAATCTTACTAGTATGTCTCTACTTAAACCAATCTCTCCTTTCCTTAGAAATCTCTCTTTTCGTAGAGTACTTTCTCTCTAAAATAACAACTTTCAAGGGAAAATTCCACCTCAACTAGGTAGACTATCTCACCTTATAATACTTATATTATCTTTAAATCAATTCAAAGGCTCCATTCCTACCACTCTATCATCTTTCCATTCTATACAAGGTGTCATAGTTGTTGGAATTTTGGAGAGATTGTTGAAGTTTGTCATTGATGATGTTGTTTGGCAACATGGGTATAGATGGTGCATAAAAAATTGATTAAGTGTTTTAATTGATGTCAAGATTGTTGCGAACATTTTTTATCAGTCCTAATAGGTTTTGGAGTTGATAAGGAAGACATTATTACATAATGGTTTGGTTTGGTAAATATTAGTTATGTAGAAATTTGACTAAGTGTCAAATCTTCTAGTTCAGTGTAATAGTGCATCAATTTTTCAGTTTGCACCACTCCTCAAATAAAGATATCACTTTGTGCTTCTAACATAATTTTTCTAGATGTTAGATGTACCTAAATCCAAGATTTCATCTTTTTTTTGAGTAGTTTGAGAGATATGAATAACAAAGTTCAGCCTGGTATATTACAATCATTTTTTTTATATAGTGTGTTTGTGTGGGAGAATCTACACTTCTTTGTGGATGGGTTTTTGGCCTTGTAGTGTTGAAGATAAGTTTCTAGATGTTATTTGAGCATGGATTCTATATGGTATCAAGTTTTGAGGTCCACATGATGGGATGTGGATACATAGATGGAGGTTTTTGATTTTATGTCTTATGCGAAGACAACCTAATATGTTTGAAGGTATGTGAAGGATAAATATGTGTTTCTATCTTATGTAGGATCTATTATAGGTCCATGCCAAACTATATTAAGATATTTTAAGTTTTGAATTATGGCACATTGTGTGGATGAATAGTTTTGAATCCAACAAGTTATATTTTGGGTATTACATCTAATTAGGTTGACCTAATTGATATTATACTTATTTTGGATATATATGTTGGATTTTTTTTATGATTTGAGATAATCAATATGACATGTATTATGTGTGATGAAATTTTGAGTAGAGTAGTGCAAAGTTATTTTCTAATGTTAAGTTTCATATCAAAATTATGTGAATGAAGAGTGAGGTAGAGTGTTGAATCAAAATAAGATAAAGTTTGCTATTATGCTTCATTGGAACTGTAATTATTGCATAAATAAATAAAATTGCAATAGTTCAAAAATAGGTTGTGAGCCACCACCTCTCTTCTATCTTTTTCTCTATGGATGTCCAATGAGCTCACTTGAATAGTGAGTCCACCTATAGTGAGAATTTTTGTAATATACTATAACTAGTTATAATATATTATGAGTTAACCCTCACTGTGGTTTTTCCCATTTTGGGTTTTCCACTTAAAAATCCCAGTGTTTATGTGTTATGTGATTTTGTGAATGTTTCATGATTTATTTCCTTACTGTATTTGAACATGCATTAGTAATTGGATGTTTGATGTTTGAATGGTTTAAGAGAATGCTAATTCACCTCCCTCTTAGTATTCTAGGTGTTCAACAATTGGTATCAAAGCTTGGTTCCTTGGAAGGATCTTAACCACTTTGGGAAGGTCTTGAATATTGAACACATGGTTGATAGAAATTTTCATATTCCCACGAAAGAGATTCTTGTTGTTGGATACATAGAAGAATACTGCATTTTTGGTAAAGATAAAGAACTCAAATTTTCTCTTGAAAATCTAAAAAGAATTGAAGGTGAAAACATAGATCTAAAGGAAAATTTCAATGATGCAAATGAATGTATCAAAAAATTGAGAGATAAAATCAAGAAGTTTAGAGAAATGCATAAGGAATTCAGTGAATAGTTGAAAAAAGAAAATGAAAACATCATCGGATTAAAAGTGCAAGTTGATGAAAAGAAAATAATTGAAGATTTCTTGAATGCAATGGTAAAATGAAAATATGATAAATGAACAAGGCTTGGACAAGAAGTGGTAAATCTAAGATTAGATTTGGAGAAAGAAAGAAGCCATGAAGAGAAATTCAAGGTGAGTTCTACAATGCTTGATGAGGTGATTATAGGTTAGAAAACAACCAAAGACAAATTTGGTTTAGGATTTGAAAAAGGTGAAAGCTCAAAAGAAGATCAAACACCTAATTCAAAAGAGAATACCATTGAACCAAAGAAGAATAAATAATGGCAAGATATAGAATCAAAGAAATGAAGCTAGAAGACCTTCAGACATACAACCAAATGCTCAAAGGTACCCATCTTTCAATGGTTTTTTCTATTCTTATAATAAATATGGACATTAAGCAATTGAATGTAGAAGAATAATGAATTAGAATGTCCCATCCTTTACTAATCAATTTTTTACATGTAAAATATTTGGTCATAAAGCAAGTGAATGCATGAGTCAAATGATGAATGGCTATAAAAATGGTAGAATGATTGAATATTTCAATGGTTATTGTTATATATGCAATTGATTTGGACACAAAGCTAATCAATTTAGATCTAGAATGAATGAAAGGAGTATTGTTCAGAAGAATATCACATATCACAATCACAGTAGACCTATACATATTGCTAAACTTTACAAACGAAGAAATAAAAGAAAGGATAATCCAATAAAAAAGAATGAACCAATTGAAAAGGTTGATCCAGTTGAAGTAAAGATGGAAATGGAAAATATTTGGAGAAAGAAGGAACAAACATAAGATAAGGGAGAATCTATACCATCCTCTGGTGTATATGTTTCCTCTTAAAACTAAGCCAAGATCTATGGCTCAGGGGGAGATTTAATGTATATCTTAAATTATCCCCCTATCAAAAAAGAGTTGGTCATGATGCCACAACATGAATAAATGTGATGTAGATCAACATGCTTGATCTATTGGTGACGATTTCAGAAGAAAATATGTTGATGAAAATTTTTTTGGAGCATGGGAAGCTAACTGTGCATATAGATAGAGTGTTGCTAGCTTTATGTGTTGAAGCATTCAATACAAAAATAGGTCAAATCGAAGGGTTATAAGAAAATTCACTAAGGAAAATTCATTTCACAAAATAATTTGAGAAGGAGCAGAGTTGTGAGAAGATAATTCAAAGTGAATAAGGCGATTCAAAGCATTAAAACCCTAGTTTAACGAATGAAGTAAAAAGGTATTTTGTGAATCTTGCATGCCATAGTTTTTAGAAATCTTTGTTTGAAAGTAGTTTAAATCTAGTTTAAATTGGCTACACCAAGGTTCATAGTGTGTTTAGGTGAATTTCCTAGCCTAAGAGTGCAAAACAAACAAGAAATGCAAACAAAGGAAAACAAAAACAACACTTCAAGATTGGCCTAATACGAACCTAACAAAATACAAGAAAATATGGAACCTTTTACCTTGTTAAATTGAATACTTTGGTTGGCCTTTTTTATGTTTGAATGTGTTCTCCTTTGATGAAAAAATAACAATAAAACCTAGCTCTAAATGATCATGAAGTGATGATGGATGCAATGGTGATGGCGGGTAGTTGAATGGATACAAAATATGAGCTCAAATGATGTTGCAGCAATGGTGTTCTAGCTTGGATGCTTGATTGTTTTTTTTTCTTGATTGGGTGTGTTGTTTAAAATGGGGAAAATTCCTCCATTTTTAGGGGAAGTGCCTCTAAACAATGGAGGGTTAGGATGTAGCCACCATGGCCAAGATCAAGTTCTAGGGTGAGTTGAGAAATCCTAAGCCCTCACATCTTGGCATGTGGCGGGTGAGGTGTCAAAGGGGAGATGAGGTGGAGGTACTTCATAGTACCTTGGGAGTGAAAAAACATCTCCTCATAAAGGAGGTCCTTGTCCACATGTAGGTGATAAGACATTTGAGGAATTAAAAATTCCTCTAATATCCACATGGGGAAGAGAGGAAGAATTTTTAAAATTCTTAGGGGGATTAAATGTGAATTAAAAAAAATCACATTGGGAAAGTGTTTCCTTCTCCAAAAGGAGAATGAAATTAATGAAGTTGTCTTAGGCTACATTCCATAAATGGCATGGTGATTAGGTTGACCTAATTAAGTGATTAGGTTGTGCAAAAAAGAGATTAGGTGAATTAATGACAAATTAAGGGCAAGAGGGGGATTATGGCTGATGTGACCCTAATCATGATTAGAATTGTGTACATCCTAATCACAGATTAATTAGATTAATTTGGAATAGGATAAATTATGGAGGATGTGACATTTTGGAGGGAGAGAAATTTGAATTAAAAATTGATTTAATTCAAAAGGAAAAAAGGTGACTAAATTAAATAAAATTGGAATATTTTTTAATTTAGAGAGGAAAGAGATAAAGTATTTAATTAATTTATTAAATACCTTAGGAACATTAGGTTGTAGGGTGATATTAATCAAATAATAATTTTTTTAATTAATGTGGATGAAGGATGCGTAATAGAAGAATGCAAGGGTGAATTTGACCATATGGGGGTGGTCAAATTCAAGTGTCTACACATAGAGGCTATAGAAAGACCACAAAAAAATTTCAAGAGGTACCCTGTGAAAGCCATAAATGATGACCCATTAAGTGCATTCTCACATATTCTATACAAGGTTTTACCAACTAAGGATATCATGGCTTACATTCATGGAAAAATGGAAGAACATTCTCCCACTAAAATAAGTGATGAATGGGAAAATGAGCTAACTGGTGAAGTCTTCACCCTAAAACTAGAATACAAAAACCTAGTTGAGAATAAACTAGATTTATGACAGTGGTTTCCCATTTTTTTCTATGATGTCAAGTGGATTAGAATGGCCTTGAGAAGATTTCATGATTATTTTTTCTAGATTGATATGCCTCACAAGATAATATAAAGGAAGTGTTAAGGGAGGTCACCGGTCTATGCTCCATTGGACTGGTTTTTGTGTTGAAATCCATTAAAAAAGAAGTGGTGATGGATAAAATTGGTGCTACTTATGATAAGAGAGTTTTTGTCAATCCAATTAGAAACCTAGCTATTAGATATGCTAAAATGGTCATTTTTTTACAAAATTTATTACACAAATAGAGACAATTCTATATTTTCCACTACAATCAATGTGGCACATGAGATGGTAGAAAATGGTGCAAATTATAACCTTTCTGAGTTTCTTAGGAAACAACTAATGGATAATTTGAATTAGATAAAGGAAAATAAATATGTGTTTAAGAATGACACTTTGGTTATGTGCTTACTCTTCTATTTGTTAAAGGAGCTTCCCATAGTTGGAAAGGTAAACCAGATAAGTGGAAGACCTATTGCACATCAAATTGTAGAGAATATGAGGAACCTTGGAGATGTCAAAGAACATGGTGATGCCCTTACTTCTTTCTTTGTAGTATTCCATAAAATAATGCATGGAAGAGAGATGATTCCAAGGAGTATGGTTGAAAAATACAAATATGATATCACTTTTCTAGTATCTACAGATGAATGTATGATGGAAGTAGAACTTGAACCAAGGAGTATATGGATCCCTACACCAGGATATGAGGTCACTAAACAAGATATAATAGGTTATATCAATATTTTTCTAAAGAACCCAAAGGATACCACACAACCAAGATATGGTACTTATGAAGAAAAGTCCATGGTAGTACAAATGAAACAAAAAGAACCTATCATCAGGAAGAATTTTGATGCTACAGTTGATGTGTATGCTCAAGAAATAGGTCTTTCTAAGGAAAGAGTGGAATATGCAATACAAAGAGATAGAGTAGATAAGAGTGTTGGAGAATATTTTGGTAGTGGAAGGAGATTAGGTAGAATAGCTACCACACATCCCTTTGTTTATAATTCCTCTATGACATTACCCTCTTCTATAGAGAAAAGGATGAAAACTATCAATCCTTTGGTAAGGGAGAAATCCCCTCTGGTTGCACATGCTACAAGGGAAAAGAAGAAGAATATTTCCACTGCTCCTCCTCTTGCTACCCATGAAAAACTAATAACTAAACAAAAGGAAAAAAAGAGAGAAGGGTGTTGGCATTAATTTTGCTAAAGAAGAAGAAGAATTGGAAGAATATGTATCCCCTCTGGTCCATAGAGGAAGGAGTGATGCTTCACAAGGTGAAGCTAGCACCAAAATAAAGAGAATTGACATAATTGATACTGAGAGTGAAGAGGAGATAGAGAAATCAAAAGAAGCATTCATGATTCATGTAATAGAAAAGAAGAAGGAAGCCAAGAAGGCTTCTATGGAGAATAAAAATTATTAAAATGAAAAAAAGACTATGGTTCCCTTACCTTTCACACCTTACCTTCCCACTTACACCGAGTTTGGAATAGATTTTTCCTTTGATCTGGTTCCCTCTCTTTGTTCAAAAAAATTATCTTGGAAACAAGGGAATAACCCCTTTTAAAATCTTTAGACTATGAAGATTGAGCATCTTCATCCACATGAGAAACTTGCACATTGCCTTTTGGTCTTCTGTTTATCTTCCCTTGGTGTTGTGGGAACTTATAGGCTCTATTCCCTTCTTCATCGCATTGGAAAAATGTCCCTCTAAAACCTCCTCTTCTTAGTCCACATCTAGACCTTCCTCTATGTCACTGGTCTCCACTATTCTAATCAGGAGGCTGATATGAATCATCACATTTTTTATCTTGACTATAGCTAGTTCCTTCATCCTTTCTTTGGTCACCACTTCAACCTCCATATGGTTGTCCGCAATCCTTCCACTGCAGCCACCACCCCTCTATTTGTTCTCAAACCTCTTGTTCAGTCATTCTCAACCTTTTGAGAGAGCTGATAAGTTTCCTCAATGGTATTCATTCTTATTAGTGCCAATTCTTCCTATATGCTAGGCTCTAGTCTGTTAATATATCATGAAAATTTCTCTTTATTCACCCCAAAATTCCCTATTCGAATCAAGACCTTGTGAAATTTATCTATGTATTCTTTCACCATCCTCAGTCCTTGTCTTAGACTTTCCATCTTCTTGATCAATTCAAATTCATAATCAACTTGAATAAACCATTTCTTCAATTTTGACACCGTTTTGTCCCATCTAGAAATTTTATCCTTCCCTTGTCTTCCTCTTCCTAGTTAGACCTCTTTACACCATATAATTGCATTCCCTTTTAGCTTATTCTTTTCAAACCTTACTCTTTGAGGATATTCAATCTCCTCAAATTCAAAAAATTCTTCCATGTCATTGATCCAATTGATCAATTCTTCAAGATTTAGACTTCCACTAGAAGTTGAAACCTCCATTTTAGGTCTCTTCTCAATTCTTGAGATCACTCTCAATAGTCTCCTTTCTCTAGGATCCGTCTGATCCTACTCTTCCTCTTCCATTTCTTCTTCCATTTCATCTTCACTGTCATCTCTTATTTGAACCTCTTGTTGCAAGCTTTCTAAATATCTTTTGAGGGCTCTAATTTCATCTCTAGGCAGATCTTTTCCTCCACCACCTCGACCTCTACCTCTACCATGATGGGAAAGTCTTGGAGGCATATTAGTATTAACCCACACTCGCAGGTCATGCTGAAATTATCTCACATTTGGCATTCTATTACAGACTCAAGAACTACTACTCCAATACCACTTAATGAGGGTCACTCCCCTTACAATGACAAACACACAATGGAAACACACACTTTCATAGAAAAAATACAAGAGAATGCAAGAGATTATACTACTCAGAAATAGAAATACATGTTACAACCTTACATTCCTTCTTATGGGCTACTTATTACATTCATTTGCTGATTTTCAGATCTAGGTTACACTCAATCCTTCATTTACCAGCAAGCAATCAACCTTCACCTTCTACCACCTTCAAATCTCTCCATGGTAGGTTTCCCTATCTCTCCTCCTCCCCTCATGTCTTTCTTTAGCATAGATATATCCCTCTTATCTCCTAGGTTAGCCTTGACATTATTCTCTTATGTTGTCATAGTAACCATCATCATCCAATAAGAATTCAAATCACCTGACAGTTACCCAGTTATCAGTGTTCCCAATTTCTCAACCAATCAATGTGTCGATCCACAACAATGATGTGGAGTCAACGAATACAATTTTGGTATGTGTCGCTATCTTATCCACTTTTTACATCGCCTTAGACTAGTTTGCATATTCACCATCATTCCCGCCATCATTGTGTCAAGGAGACACTAAATCCATTCTCTGAAAAACCATCAAGTTCCCTTGACATGTCAATTCAGTTCCCTCATTACTAGTCAACCCATCAAAGGGAAATAGATCCTTGTCCACCTGAAGTTCCACTATCATTCTGATGCCTCGCACTAGAATGTTCACTACCCATCAGGATTTCGAACAGACACCAAATTTCATCCCACCAACATGAAACACTCCCATAGATAAACTCCAATGCAACTCCTCCATGTTGCTACTTTTGCCATCAAACTGTTGATGGGACAAAGAATAGGGTCCCACTGAAGTCTAGGCCTCAAGTTGATGCACCAATGCATTTAAGCATAGCATGCCATGGGAACCAAGGTATAAACGCCAAATGAAGTAGAAGGTAAATGCCATGGTATAAATGTTGTAACTAACCATGTATACTAAGACTGACTAGCTCTTATTGAAATAAAATAATTAGAGTGATGCAATATTGTTCTTCACCCTAGATACTCCTACATCAAATAGGATCTTTTTTAATGTAATTATCAATAAGAAATTTAATATTATTTATTTCTTACTTCACTTCTAGCAAGTAATGTGATGCAAGGGCATCATTTTATTCAAATATTTTTTATTATTTACCCAGCTAATGTCACTTGAAGAAATCCATAGGAGTTTAAAATTTTAAAATTCATGTTTGTCTTGTTTGAGGGCAGTAATACCTACCCACATGCCCATTTAATGAGTAACACAATGAAAGAAATTAAAAGGGAAAATTGGGCGAGAGATTTTGAAGTAAAAAATAGGTAGTTGGGGGAATTTATGCAAGTTTTTGAACATTGCAATTGTTTAGGCGAGATTTTTGGGAAGAAGCTTCTAGATTTTGGAGTTGGGAAGAGAAGAATAGAACAACAGAAAACTAGAAGATAGAATAGGGAAAAAAATGAGGTGAGAACAACAAAAACAAGGGCAATAGAAGAGGATGACAGAGAATATTGGAATACAAAAAAAGAAATTTGTGTCAATGGTCATAGAGTATTGTAACCAGTAGTAAGAGGACAAAGAGGAATGACATAGGGAGCTCTGTTCTTCAGATATTTATGCAAATGCATGTCAAGTGTGTAAAATTTTGATTTTTAAAGTTTATATAATATTTTCCTCTTCATTGTTGTTGCCTTTGTGTGTGTTTATGAGTATCTTTATTATAAGTCATTGTTCTAAAAGTATAGGCTGCTATGTGCAAGTTTAATGTATTTTACATTGCTGAAATTCCAAATAGTCACCTATCTCCAGCATCGCGGGTACCCATACCAATAGTTTTTTTTTGACAACAAGTTATTTTATGCATCTACAATTGATTTCTCTTAAAAAAATTATTTGACCTACACCATGCATGTAGAGCTCTGTAGAGGTTGTGTGGGTTGCTTATAGTAACACAATCTCTCCTTTTTTGTCTATTTGCTCATTTTGAAGTGGATTTTAGGTGCCTACAAGGGGTTGGGTTCCATCAGCGTTGTATCAAAGCACACCTACAAATTTGGGAAGAAGAATAGTGGCTTGAGATTGGGGTTAGAGTAATCCCTTTTTAGTATGAACTGTGGTTGTGTCCCTACAAAAAGAGATATTGCAGCTATAAGATTATAGTAAGAAGGAAAAAGAAAAGAAGGTGAGTTAGACTAGTAGGATGCCACCAAGGAGAAGGATGGTAGAGGTTATAGTTGCAGAAGCAACATGAAGAATATATGAGGTATTGGAAACCCTAAGGGGAATGCAAGAAATAATGAATGTAATAGAAGGTGGAATGAGAAGAGGCAGAGCACATGAATAAAGTGATAGTGAAGATGATGAAGGAGGAGCAGAAATGACTGGAAAAGAAGATGACAATGTAGATGGAGATATGGATGTAGGTGAAAGAAGACTTATAAGATCTATTTCCAAAATTACAAAAGGAACAACGGTAGAGTTACCAAGCTTCTCAATCATTTTAGAACTAGATGAACTAATTGACTAGATAATAGATATGGATGAATATTTTGAGTATGATGAAGTAGAGGACCCCAAAAGAGTGAAGGTTTCCCAAACAATGTTAAAAGTTCATGCCAAACTATAGTGGAAAGAGCTACAAGTGACTCGTAGAAAATTGAGGTGTTTATGTATTCACCTATTTCTCTAGGTCATTCAATATTGTCCTAGGAATCCTAATTGGATTGACTGTCAACCTCACAAGGTGAGTCAATTCTCAATTAGGAGGACCAAGGAAGGGGGGTCTTTTATGTTTTAAGGGGTTCACCACCAAGCAAAATCTTGGAAAAGACACTTTAACATTCAACTCACAAAACCTAGTAATGCAAGTCAAATAATGATTGTAAATGATGAAATTAAGCTACACCAAGTTTGGGTATGTGTACCTGGGAAGTTTGGAGATGTAATGAGGATTCTAGAAATGAAAAAATGTTGTCAAAAATTTCTATGGAGGACTAAAATGCACTAACTATTGTCTTAGTCCCATTTCTATTTTTTGAGGTAGATGTAGAATCCTCAAATCTCAGAATAGAATCTTAAAGAATCTCTAAAAATACCCTTGGGAGGACTAAGATTCCCTAGGTGGTCTATTAGTCCCATTCTAGATTTCTGAAAAACTTTGAATGTGATCCTAAGCTCTAAGGTCTGCACTTTCTTCCTCTCAGATCTCAGGTTATGAAACTTCCAGATTTGACCTGTAGGTGAGTTTATGTGAAGGTAATGACTTTGTCATGCAGATTTGCAACTTTGCAATCTTGCACTCCAAATTATCTTCAATTATTCAACCTAAATCTGAAATCACAATAATACAAGAGAGGGAAAACTTGTTGAATGTTAGTGAATGGGGGTTTTACTTGGTCAAACCCCTTGTTGGTAATTAAACCTTGAAATGAAATAGAATAAATGAGGGAAATGATGAATGAACAATGTGAAATGTTAAAACTCACCAAACCCTTTTTGTAAAGTTTGCAAACTTGTGTGAAATGGCTAGCTTGAATGTAGATCTTGAACCAATGGAATTATTTGATAGATCTTCCTTGAATTTCTTGCCTGAGTCAAAACCCTACATCACACATGTTAGCACAAAAACAAACATGATGCAAGAATAGCCTTTGTTATGATTCTTGAATCTTGACGATGGCTCCAAATTCTTGATGAACTAATCTTGAATTCTTTAGATCTCATAAAATTTCCTTAGGAATGAATACTCAAGTTGCTAAGATGCTTGAATAAGCCTTGTATCTATACTTTCTACACTTAATATCCTGAAATTACATCACACCAAGCCGACATAGGAAAATATTAATTGAAGGAGGCTTAATCCTACCATAATTTGAAATTAAATCCTAAAAATAAGCCAAGGAGGACTACGATGCTCTAGGTGGAATCTTAGTCTCAAGGCTCAATTCTTAAGGCATAGACTCCAAAAAGGGACCTTTTTAGGTGTGTTCAAAATTAGGGTCCCAAGACCGATGGAGGACAAAGATGCCCTAAGTAGAATTTTAGTCCCAATCCACAAATCAGGGACACCTGCAAATAGAATCATTAAATTATCATTTTTCCATTGATTATTTTCGCGATTAACCAAAAACAAATGTAGTTTATTAGGCTTGTGGATGCAAAATAGGACCAATTAAGGCATAAAGAATGATCAATAAAGAAAGGTGGGCCCAAAAAAGTGTGAAAATACAACTTGGTATGTATTTTCCTACACTACATTTAGCTCCCACTTTAGTGAGAGAATGAACTTGCTTCAAACTCACACTAAAGTAGCCAACCATGCAATCAAGAAGGGTTCAAATGTACAGATTCTAGTAAGATAGGATGACAATTATCAAGAGAGATGATCAAGCCCCCAGGATCAAGATCCCATGAAAAACCAACATAGGCAGAAAGAAACACACATGCAAATGATATATGAAGCCATAATTAGATCGCAAACATACATCATCAAAGAAAAGAAAAAGGAAAAGGAGAAGTGCAACAAAGAAAGCTTCAAATGGCCATCCAATGCAGTGGACCAGGTCTAGGTTGTTTTTATAGAAATGTTTAAGAGTGGAGCATGATGTCCAATATTCAAACAAAAGTGCATTCTCACAAGGGCTAGTGGGAGTTAGTTTTCCACTAGGTGAGCCCCAGGAAGTTCATATCAACGTCATACCCCGATGACTATGATAAGGACAAAAAGAAAATGCATTCTCACATGGGCTAGTGAAGATAGTTGTTCACTAGGTCAGCCCCAAGAAACCATATCAAAGCCATACCTCCATGACTTTAATAAGTAACAAAAAGAAAATGAACTCTCACACTAGCTAGTGAAGCTAGTTGTTCACTAGGTGAGCCCCAAGAAACCATATCAAAGCCATACCTCCATGAATTTAATAAGGCACAAGACACAAAAATAAAGAGGTGTGTTCAAAGGGATTTGTATTAGTTCATGTGAGGTATTAATCTTAGGGGACATTGTGCCCAACATCTCTGAGAGAGGATAAATACAAGGTGTCATGCTAGGGAACATCATGCCCATTGCTTCCAAGAGAGGACAAGCACAATGGGTCTCATCCTTGGGAACACTATATCTAGTGTTTCCAAGAGAGGACAAGGAAATATCATGCTCTCGAAGGAATTCAACACCCAATGATACTACCAAAAAAAGGACATATCGTAAGAAGAAGGGAAATCACACAAGGAACATGAAAAAAGATGCAAATGAGATCATGCCAATGTATACCCTCAATTTAAAGAAATTTATAACCACCATGTTGTGAGAAATTACTTTAAAGTAGATAAACATGGAAAATAAAATGAAAAAGAGAGTTTCCCCCTACAAACACATAAGGGATCTATGGATTCAGGTTCAATATCTATTTTTGTTGCAATGATATTAGAGAGCTCAGAACTGTCATCATTCCCCAAATACACATAGAACTGGAATAATGACACAAAGAGAGAGAAAACAAAGGAATTTTTTTTGGATCAACATGGAAGAGACATAGGGTGTCTTGACGCCTTGCATCATCCCCAAAAGGAAAACACAAGACAAACATGAAAATATAAAAGAAAAGATAATGAAAAATCTTTTGGGTGAACATGGAAGAGACATAGGGTGTCTTGATGCCTTGCATCATCCCCAAAAGGAAAACACAAGACAAAAGTGAAATTGAAAATGGTAGAAAAGGTTTACGACATATAGAAGAATGGAGGTAAAAATGGAGGAATGCACAAAGAGAAAGAAACATCAAGCAAAAAATCACGGGGGATCACAATATGCACATGCAATCACACAAAAAGAAAGAAAAAAGACACAATTCAACCTTAAGCAAATCATCTATCTCCCAACCTTAGTCTGTATAAGAAGAAGGTACATGATGAATCTAAGGGACAACAAAAAATTACTTACTAGGGAAGGGCCATCTACTTCTTGCCCCCACTCAGTGCAAGGAAAGAATGAGCCGAGGTAGGTGATGAGAAGGATCATGTAATAGTGAGATTGTCAAGATTCTATAAATATTACATGATAAGGGGTGTAAGACTATTCAATCACTAGATGTAAATCATTGCCATCAAAGTGGAATATTTTTAATAATAAATTGAATGCACGACTCTCTTCGGTACTACGTCCCAGAATTTGATGGTATGCACAATGTGGGACTTTTGCATCTTTATGGTAAAGCACTACTATATTTGTGGGTGGTAATGTTATTAATTTTTTTAGGAAGAAATTTTAGATTCCATTCAATTTCAGGTGGTGGATGAGGAGGTTGTAACTTCTATAATTTTTAAGGTCTTTTGTGTTTGCTAGATTCACCAAATTTTGTAGTTGAATGGAGAGGAGGAGGACTTAATCGGATCTTCTCATTCTTGTCATTTTTATGAGCCATTGGTTATTCTTTAGGAAGGACATTCATATTAGAAGTGGAACATGATGTCCACTATGAAAAAAAAAGAACATGCTCACAAGGGCTAATGGGAGCTAGTTGTCCACTAGGTGAACCCTAAGAAGTCCATATTAATGTCATACCCCCATGACTATGATAAGGGAAAAAATAAAATGTAGGCTCACACAGGCTAGTGAAGCTAGTTGTTCACTAGGTGAGCCCCAAGAAACCATATCAAAGCCATACCTCCATTACTTTAATAAGGCATAAAAATAATCTACACGCTCACATGGGATAGTGAAGCTAGTTTCTCACTAGTTGAGCCTTAAGAAACCATATCAAAGCTTTACCTCATTGACTTTAGTAAGGCATGTGATGCAACAATAAAGAGGTATGTTCAAAGGGATTTGTCTTAGTTCATGCGAGGTCTTAGTCTTAAAATGAAATTATGCCCAACATCTTTGAGAGATGATAAATACAACATCTCATCCTAGGGAACATTGTATCTAATGTTTCCAAGAGAGGGCAAGAAAAGGATGCATCAAAAGAAGAAAGGAAATCACACAAGGAACATGAAAACAAATGAAAATGAAATCATGCCAAAGATAATGCCAATGTATGCCCCCACTTTAAATAAATTTCTAATCAGCATGCTGTGAGCAATTACTATAACATAGACAAACATGGAAATGAAAATGGAAAAGAGGGTTGCGTCCCACAAACACATAAGGGATCTATGGTTCAGGGTCAGTATCTATCTTTGCTACAATTATATTAGAGATATCAAAACTATCATCATTCCCCAAATAAAAATAGAACTAGAAGAATGACACAAAGATAAAGAAAAGAAAGGAAAACCTTTTGGGTCAACATGGAAGAGACATAGGGTGGCTCGACACCTTGCATCATCCACAAAATGAAAAACAAGATAAAGATGAAAAGAGAAAAGACAAGATAATTATTTTTTTTGGATCAACATGGAAGAGGCATAGAGTGTCTCGATGCCTTGCATCATACCCAAAAAGAAAACACAAGTCAAAAGAAAAATTGAAAAAGGTAAAATGGTTTACAACATATAGAAGGATGAAGGTAATGTATAGGTTCGAATATGCACCCCGAATTCAAATTCCCCTTTCACCCGCTTCCACTTTAGAAAACCAAAGGCAAAGGCTTAATTCCATATAAGCCCACTATTCACATCACACTTGGTGTCTATTTTGAGTGTTGATGGAGGTGTTTCTATTAGGGACGCCCGCGCAGCACACAGATGTTTGGGTAACACGCTTACGTCCCTAGAAGATTCCTGTGGTTGGAGTCTACAGAGACATTACACTTCTTATTTGAAGTCGACGTGTAACACCTCCCTTCAGCTAGCCATTTCTTGACCTTCCAACTTCATATTCTTCATTCCTTCATCCATTTTCATCTTCTTCACAAGTTTACACAATATCTCCATGCTTTGATCATTCATCCACAAGCTTTGTAGCAGCACTTCACACTTCATAACAACAATCTACCACTCTATCACTTTGATAGAGAAAGCGTAGGACAAATCCATTGTAGCAGCAAGAAGGATGAAGGTACTGTATAGGTGCAGATCTGCACCCCTAATTCAAATTCCCCTTTCACCCCCTTCCACTTTAGAAAACCAAAGGTAGAGGCTTGATTCCATATAAGCCCACTATTCACATCACACTTGGTGCCTATTTTGAGTGTCGATAGAGGCATTTATATCAGGGATGCCCGCACGACACACAAATGTTTGTGTGACGCACTTACGTCCCTGGCATATTCTTGCGGTTGGAGTTTACAAAGACGTTACACTTCTTATTGGAAGTCAAAGTGTAACACCTCCCTTCGGTTGGCCGTTTCTTGACCTTCCTCCTTCATATTCTTCATTCCTTCATCCATTTTCATCTTCTTCACAAGTTTACACAATATCTCTATGCTTTGAGCATTCATCCACAAGCTTTGTAGCAACATTTCATACTTGATAACAATAAACTACCACTCCATCACTTTGATAGAGAAAACGTAGGAAAAATCCATTGCAAAAGAGGCTTGAGTTCCTCTCATGTTTCTCCTCCACTAGCCTTGAGTGCTTTGGATGGAGGTGGTAAGCTCCTCTTATCTTCTCAATTGTTTGGTTGAGTAAGCACATACTATTTTGAAGTGTTTTTTGTATACTTTTTTTATATTCTCTTCTTTATCAATTTATTTCTATCATTGAAAACTTGGATATCCTTGCAAACTTGGCTATCCTTGCAAACTTGGCTATTTGTTGAGGTGGAAACACCAAAAAGGGGGTCTGACTAAGGAAAACCCCTAAACAACCCCCCAAAAATTTCCTACCTTTTTGTGTGTAGGTGGAGAGATCTTGGAGCAAGATGGAAAGAAGGTGTTTGTGTGAGATCGTCTTTGTCAACCTTGTGGTAATATACTTTCTTTATCACATTTACCTTTATATTTCGTATTTGTTGATCTTATTCTACACTTCTCAAAACTCATAACCAGGCTATTAGTCCACCTTTTAGAGGTTAAATATTGTCTCCTTGGTTTTTTGGCTATATGGACGCCAAAGCACCTATGCGATACTAGTGTGCCACACTATCATCCCAGAACCGCATTGCTGTCCTCTAATAAAGAGCTATCTAAGATACAGAGTGAACCCTAAAAACTGACTTGCCTAGTCTCCTTTCAACTCTCAGGGTTGTCAGGTGATTGAAGGACTCCACAGTTCTCATCCTACCTATCCTAACCTCCCTTTCAAAATAGGGTAAGTTAGGGTAGCCATACTAATCTCGTACTTTTGTGACCTGGGGCCTTGCAGTGGCCGGTCCCCCTCTCTTACACTTTTGGTGAGCCTGACATGAACCGTGTTGATTCCATTTGTGATACTGAAAATCCCTTTCCTCATGTCTTAGGATCATTGTAGGTGTGAGTGTTGTGAGGCTTTCTCCTTGCAACCCAATCTACGACCCCTAGTAGGTGTAGTTGGAAGGTTCTGATAGTGTTCTATAACGAAACCTTAATTGGGTCACTACCTTATCTTCTAGACTTTAGGACGCTCTCTAGAATTACTATTTAGTGTGTGTGATGGCCTCTTTCTTAAATCAATCTATTCCCTTTAGACATACTATGAGTAGTGGTAATAGCATAACCTTTACATCAAAGGACCTGTTGATGGGCTTTAATGGGGAACCATCTCCTCTTTACATTTCTACAAGGATAAATGGGAATACATAGTAGGTGTTCTCAATAATCTGATATCTAAAGTGAATATCATAATTGAGGAGATCATGCTAATCAAATTCCTACATAAGGATGGATATGATGCACCTGAAAGTATCATCCACACACATGATGAACTTTTTTCATACCTCCTATAGGGATTATTGTCGTATCAATCCTCGTTGGACCTAAATCTATGAACCTTAATTTTGACATCATCTCGGGGTCTAAAATTTTCAAAGTGAAGCTAGGTATACCTTGGCTGATAGCTATCAATGCAGTCCCCTTGGTTGTGCACAAGTGTTTGAAATTCATTCATGGAGGTTCAGTACATGTTTTCCATAACACCAGTTAAAGACTGTCGATTGCATGTGGAAGCTATACCTTAGATTATTTTTTGCCTGCACCTATTGGTCCTCTCCCACCCATGAAGGACCTCCTATAGCACACATCTCAAAATCACAATAAAGGGCACTCTAGGCCGAAAGTGAGATACCCTCCTTTGCCTTATGCTATTTCACATAGGGCTTTCCTAAAAGCTAATAGTGATGTTTCCAAGGTGTGCAAAAGAGAAGAAGAGAAGTGGTCTTGAGATCCTCCTTCTTCCTCTACCATTTTTCAGCTCGATGCTTCCTCTCACTCTGTTGTGGTACCATATACTTTTGTCTCGCACTTGCGAGAGAATCCCATGTTTGAGTTTCTTGTCTTACCCATAGAGCCTAGGCACGGTCACTATGGTAGATAGAAAGCCCCCTATGGAGAGTCCTCTTTGTCTTGACCTCCGTAGCCTCCTAATTTTCTCACTTCCAAAATAGTGAATGGGAAGAGGTCCACTATCGAGGTATTGGAGTCGATTCCCCCTACCATTTCTGAACTTGCTCCCATCTAGGAGTCTATCCCTCCACTGGAAAAAACTATGGAGGACACTATGATGGCTTAGTAGGATCCCTCCATCCCTTCACAACCTCCAACTTCTAGTTCAAAGATCCATAGAAACCACCTTGTGCATGAGTGAAAGCATCGGTGAAAGGCTCTTCTAGCTGAGCAAGCCCCCTTACAGAAAAAGGAAGAGGAGAAAATTGATCCTTTTGTTGTGTCCTCCTCTCTCCTCCCTTATGCTTCTATCCTAACTAGCTTTGTATCTCTTTCGACTTCCGTTGCAAGTCCACATGCACATGGAAAAGTGTAGGTGTTTTCGATCCTTCCATGGAGCTGCCTCTATTAACTTTTGTTCCAAATGTCTCGCCTTTCCCAAAGCCCATAGATATGATTAACACTTTGGTTGTATCTATTGTAGTTCTTTCCTCCTCTCCCTCTACCCTTCTTGCTTTGTCTATGGGGATTTCACCTCCTCTGACAAATAAGAATATAGAGAGTGGTCCCTCTAGCAGTAGAGGATGTAAGAGGAGCCCACCTTCTCTGAAAGGTGGCCCCATGTTGACTTGTTTTGTCCTAGTGACGGAACCAGCTCCAACCTCCCCTGAGTTTTTCATTGCTCCCAAGTCTCTTTGTGATCCTAGTGCTGAATCTCAAGTGCAAACTCCTTCGTTCGTTCAGGAAAAACATGGCACTTTTTTCAAGTTCATGTTTAACTCACTGGATGAAGTTCTAACCTTGTCAGCATTCTTCACGAAGTCACTAACCTTGGACCCACAAGACTTGAGTGAAAGAAACCCCATAGGTCCTTCTTCCTTAGCCCTTGTTCTGGGAGGATCGAAAGCTCCTCCCCTTGACATTACACCATTACAGGATCATCATCCTCCCCCCTACAATGATCTAGAGTGGCAAGCTAACGACCTCTTGGTTGACTAGTGTTAGGAGAAGAACCTCTTCTTGATCTTTAGATTATATGTGTGCAAGTATTTGTAGAGAAGGGGGATTTTCTACTCATGAGTTCTCTCCACTTAGAAAGCCTCACGGGATAAACTACCCTAAACTACCTCAAAGAACAACAGTGAGAGTTCTAGAATTAGAAAGAGCAATTCACACAGATTCTCTTGACAAACTGACAAGCTCTCGACCAAAGGATGGTAGCGTAGAATACAAATGATAGTGCAGTGTGCTGGCATCCCAAAGGTGCACTTGCATCTCATACAGACTAGAAAGCAAGTTTATCTCAGAGAACGGCTAAGTGACTACTTCTAATTTGATTGCTTAGAACTTCTAGAAAATGATAAAGTTGAAATGGACTAAAATAGAAGTGATAAAGATAAGGAGAAGAAGGGAAAGGAAATGCTTACAACTGTGTGAACGATGAAGCCTCCATCTTGTGAATGTTTTCAATACTTGCACACAGAGAGAGGGAGAAATTGTTGGGGTTGTATAGGGGTTTGCCTTAGTCAAACCCTCATTTTGGTGTTCCCACCTCCACAGAAAACTAGATAGATAGAGAGAACAGTAGGAAATGAAGTAAAGAGCACTAAAGCACTACAAAAAAATGTTATGCTACTCAACAAAATAGTAGAGGAGAGGAGTGAAATCTTACTACCTCTACCCAAAGTGCTCAAGGCTAGTGGGGGAGAAAATAAGAGGAACTCAAGCCTCTACTACAATGGTATTTGTTCCACACTTGCTCTACTGAAGTGATGGAGTGTTGATGTTGTTTCTATGAAGTGTAAATATTTTGAAGAGATGGTGAAGAATCTGCTTGGAGATTAAAGAGATGGTGAAGAGGAGCTTATGAAGAGCTAAGAGAGGGCTTAGAGAGAGCTAGAGAGTGAAGGGACCCAAAATGAAAGAAGAAGAGTTGAATTTGAAGAAGGAGATGAAGGAAACAACCATATTCAGGTTAGTCGGCCAAAGAGGACATTAAAAGTTGACCCCCAATGGGAAGTTTAATTCCTTTGTAGGCTCCAACTATAGGAATATATCAAGGACATCTATGCATCATGCAATTGTCTACACATGACGCGGGTGTACTTGAAAGTTCTTCCTCTACTGACACTCAAAACAAGTGCCAAGTGGAATGAAGGCAATGGGCTTATGTGCAATTAAGACTTCTCATTAGGTTTTCTAAAGTGTAAGGGGGTAAAGGGGAATTTGCATTAGGGGTGAAAATTCTCTCATATACAATATTGTGACATGTTTCCCTGTAATTATTCTTTGTGTGCCTGGATGACCCTTTCCACCCCTATTTGTGCTTGGATATAGGCATGGTGTTTGTTTTGTAAACCTTATTCTATGTGTATCATCATTCTTCCATGATTGTGATTGACTTTTAGCAATATGATGATGATGCAAAGCGTCAGTAGAATTTAGGCCTCCTTCCATGTTGACCCAATTTTTTATTTTTACTTTGTCTTCTCATGCATTCCTCATATGGCCTAATATAGTAGGAGGTTTATGGAAATTCATTTATATACTATTATTATACTTATATATATATGTGTGTGTTTATGAGCAGTTCTAACCTTGAAATATCAGGCTATCCCTATGGCCTTTGTTCATGTTCTCTTATCTGTTGATTTCTCTTTATCTTTCTCCCTTCTTTTCTTGATTTGTCCCTTTAATGTGTGACAACATCATTTCTACACTTACTTGGTCTTTAGAAAATGCATTTTTTGCCAAACGAATCTTCTCTCAAGACCCCTTCACGCTCCTTTGTTACAATTGGATTCTCAACTTGAAACCATAATAGAACGTGTTTTCTTAATCATCGGTTTGTATAGAAAGGACTTGAGAACCTTCCTCCGAAGGAGGAACAACTTTGACATTCCCCTCATGTGGGGGGCATATCCTTCCTTTCAAATTCATTGATGAAGTGAACATCTTTTAGAAGGATTCCTTGGTGCTGAATCTATTCGAGAAAGAGGACGTTAGCTTTTGAACGGTGTGTCCCTTGAGTGGACCCTTTCCTTTAACACTGGGTTCTCGAGGGACCCCTTCAAAGTTTTTTATCTTTAATGAGTTCTATGGTGTCTAGCCCGGGGGTAGCCCAACTAGACCAGTTTCACATCCTTACATCTAGCTTGGGGGCAGCCTAACTAGACTTCACTTTTTAAACAACGTGTCCCTTGAGTGGAACCCTCTTCCTTTTGAAGGGTTCCTGAGGGACCCCTGTGAAATTATTCCAACTTAGCGATGGCCTGTGTGACTATCCATTCATTGGCCTATGCGACCTCTTCCTGACGTGTTCTATCTATGGGTAAACACATCATTGTTTTTGACTCTTTAGAGTCCCCTTTGCTCAGTCTCCCTCATGTGAGAGTTCTTGGGGGATACCTTCTTGCAATTCTATGGGTTTGTAAGGTGCTCTTCCTCATTTCCTTCATGTGAGATTTCTTGAAGGATACCTCCCTTGTAGGTCTATAGGCCTATAAGGTGCTTTTGTTTTTCAGCTTCATAGTTCCACAAAGCTATGAAGTCCTTTCTTGCCCTTTTAGATTTTCCAAACCATGCTTTTCTTTCTCATCGGTTCAAGTATACATCTCTAACATTACTACTCTACTTTATCGAAGCACTCATCAGTATTTGTGATCGCTAAATTGGGGGAAAAATGTATAGGTGTGAACTTGCATGCCTAACACAAATTCCCATTTCACCCCCTTCCACTTTAGAATACCATAGGCAAAGGCTTAATTCCACATAATTTTTCTATTCACATCACACTAGCCACCTATTTTGAGTGTTGGTGGAGGTGTTTATATCGAGGATGCTTGCACAATGCCTGGACATCCATGCAGTGCGCTTACATCCCTAGTAGATTCTCGTGGCTGGAGTCTAAAGAGACGTGACACTTCTTATTGGAAGTCTAAGTGTAACGCCTTTCTTTGGCTGGCCGACTCAAATATGGACGTTTCTTGACCTTCCTCCTTCATATTCTACATTCCTTCATCCATTTTCATCTTCTTCAAAATTTTAGACAATCTCTCCATGCTTTGAGCATTCATCCACAAGATTTATAGCAAGACTTCACACTTCATAGCAGCAATCTACCACTACATCACTTTGATAGAGAAAACATAAGAAGAATCCGAAATAGGGGTCTAACTAAGGAAGACCCCTAAACAACCCCTCAACATTTTCCCACTTTTTTGTGTGTAGGTGGAGAAATCTTGGAGCAAGCTGGTGAGAAGGTGGTTATGAGAGATCATCTTCATCACCCTTGTAGTAATCTACTTTTTATCATGTTCACCTTTATATTTCGTATTTCTTAATCTTATTCTACTTTTCTCGAAACTCATAGCTAGGTTGTTAGTTCACCTTTTAGAGGTTAAATCTTGTCACCCTTGTTTTTTGTCCATACGGATGCCAACACACTTGTGAGATGCCATCGTGCTGTGTTGTCATCCCAGAACCACATTTATGTCCTCTAACAAAGAGCTATCCAAGATACAGAGTTGACCCTATGACCAACTCACCTAGTTTTCTTTCAACTCTCACGTTTGAAGGGTGATTGAAGGACTCCATAGTTCTCATCATTCTCATCCCACCTATCTTAACCTCCCTTTCAAATTGGGGTGAGTTAGGGAAACCATACTGCTCTCGGCCTTTCATGACATGGGGCCTTACAATAGTTGGTCCCCCTCTCTTATATATACAAATGGAGGAATGCACAAAGAGAGAAACATCAAACAAAAAATCACATGGATCACAATACACACATGCAATCACACAAAAAAGAAATAAAAAAGACTAGTAGGGCATAGGAAAGTCAACCTAAATGAAGTCATCTACCTCCCAACCACAGTTTGTATAAGTGGGAGGTAGATAACAAACCTAGGGGACAACAAAAAATTCCTTACTAGGGCAAGGCCATCTACATCTTTTTTCCACTGAGTGTAAGGAAAGAATAAGCCAAGGTAGGTGATGAGAAGGATCATGTAATAGTGTGAATTTTAAGATTGTACAGCTATTACATGAAAAGGGGTGTAAGACTATTCAATCACTAGATGACACTCATTTCCATCAAAGTGAAAGCTTTGTAATATTAACCTGAATGCATGACACTCATCAATACTATGTCTGAGAGTTCAATGGTATGCGCAATGAGGGAATTTTACATCTTTAGGGTAAAGCACTATTCTATTCATGGGTGGTAATGTTATTAGTTCTTTGTTTAGAATCAATTGTACTTTCTGTTCAAGTTCAAGTGGTGGAAGAGGAGGTTGTAACTTCTATAATTTGTAAGTTATTTTGTGTTTTCTAGATTCACCAACTTCCATAGTTGAATGAGGAGGAGGAGGACCTAAGGGGACCTTGTCATTTTTGTGATCCATTGGTTGTTCTTTAGGAAGAAGGACATTCATATCAGGAGGTGAATCAAAAATAATTGTACCATCACTAATAAGCTATAGGTATTCTCTAGGAGCTCTTACATTGCGAGGGGGACCTTGATATCCTAACCCTTTTGTGTTTTCATTAGTTAGAATTTTCTTTAAGAGTTGGTGAATTTCATGTTCACTTGTTGTATCACATCCTTCTTTATTGAAGATTGTAATCCTTTTCCATATGTTTCTTCGAGATTGATTGGAGTGTTTGTTACTTTGTTATCATAGGATGGTTGAGTATTTGTTTATTTAGAGGAACTAGGTTCACCTATTGTAGGGAACTTAGGTTCGACTTTTTTTAAGATTTCAAGATGTAAGTAAGTAAATTTCTCAAGAGGTGGTGTTGTAGGGGGATTTGGTTGTTTCATGGATGGGTAGAAGGATTGATTATCTTCAAATTTGTTAAGGAAATCATTGAGGAACATATTCATGCTTTCATCATCTTCTCCAGTTATGTCAACATCAAGAGGATGACATGCATTAGGAGTTCACTGAGCATGAGTGTGTTCAATATCATTAGGATCATTACCAAATACACAACTTTACACATCTACCAAATATTTCAAGGACATCCAAAACTTTCTGAAGCACATATCCATGATGTGATATTAAGAAAATGCACTTGAAAATGAAAGAAGCTAATATAACAACAATTCTATAAACTGAAACACAAAACTAAAAGTAGCTAATAGAAGCATAGAAAAGCAATTTGAAACCTTGATAACTAGAAAGTCAAATTCAACAGGGACTAAGATGCCAGGAAGGGCATCTTGGTCCTCTTGATGAGATTTTGAAGTTCCATGGACTGAAATAGACAACAAACAACACACAGAAGCTTCTAAGCAAAACACCCTGAGAGGGACAATGATGCCAAGAAGGGCGTTTAGTCCTAGCAGAGGTTTTTGCTAGAGAAAAAAAATGTGGGTTGTCTACAATGTTTACAGGTTGCCTATTCAAGGATCTGATGTTCGGAAACAAAAATCTATGCAAATGGATGCAAGGAAAAGTAACTTGTAACAAGAAATTGAATGTAAAGTTGAATGCACTTTTTTCAATTTTCAATGCAATAATAATGTTTGTAAATGTGATTAGAATGATTAACAATGCACTTTTCAATTTCACTAATGCAAGATGCAAGAAACCCTAGATGCACTTTCACTAATGCAAGATGTAATGAATGCAATCTACATCTAAGAATTTTATGAATTCCAAAGCAAAACAATGAATGCTCAAATAATCTGGGTTCACCAAAATGATTCATAGAAAAATTAGGTGTTTATGTATTCACCTATTTCTCTAGGTCATTCAAAATTGTCCTAGGAATCCTAATTAGATTGACTATCAACCTTGCAAGGTGAGACAATTTTCTATCAGGAGGATCTAGGAAGGGGGGGTATTTTAGGTTTTAAGGGGTTCACCACCAAGCAAAATCTTGGAAAAAGACAATTTAACATTCAACTCACAAAACCTAGTAATGCAAGTCAAATAATGAGTGAAAATGATGAAATTAAGCTACACCAAGTTAGGATATGTGTACCTAGGAAGTTTGGAGATGTAATGAGGATTCTGGAAATACAAAAATGTTGTCAAAAAGTGTTATGGATGACTAAGACATGCTTACTATTTTCTTAGTACCGCTGCTATTTTTTAGGGAAAATACAAAATCTTTGGATCTTAGAACATAATCTCAAAGAATCTTTGAAAAATTTCCTTGGGAGGACTAAGATTCCCTAGGTTGTGTATTAGTCCCATTATGGATTTCAAAGAAATTTGAATGTGATCCTGAGCTCCAAGGTATACACTTGCTTCCTCTCAAATCTTGGGTTCTGAAACTTTTGGATTTGGTTTGTTGGTGACTTTCCATGAAGATGACAACTTTTTCATGCAACTTTGAAACTTTGTAATCTTGCACTCCAAATGATCTTCAAGTCTTCAACCTAAATCTATAATCAGAAGCATGTAAGAGAGGGAAAACTTGTTGAATTTTAGTGAATGGGGGTTTTCCTTGGTCAAACCCCTTGTTGGTTATTAAACCTTGAAATGAAATAGAATAAATGAGGTAAATCATGAATGAAAAACATACAATGTTACAAATCACCAAACCCTTTTTGTAAATTTTGTAGCCTTGTGTGAAATGGCTAGCTTGAATGTAGATCTTGAACCAATAGAATGCTTTGATATATCTTTCTTGAATTGCTTGCTTGAGTGAAAACCGTACATCACACATGGTGCAAGAATAGCCTTTGATATTATGCTTGAATCTTGATGATGGCTCCAAATACATGATGAAATTCTCTTGAATGCTCTTGATCTCATAAACTTTCCTTAGGAATGATTACTCAAGTTTCTAGATGCTTAGATATGAAAATGAATGAATGAACCTTGTATTTATACTTATCTATGCTTATTATCTTGAAATTACATCACACCAAGCCGACATAGGAAAATATTAATTGAAGGAGGCTAAATCTCGCCAGAATTTCAAATTAAATCTTGAAAATAAGCCAAGGAGGACTAAGATGCCCTAGGTGGCAGCTTAGTTCTAAGGCTCAATTCTCGGGACACAGACTCCAAAAAGGGACCTTTTTAGGTGTGTTGAAAATCAGGTTCCCAAGAATGATGGAGGACAAATATGCGCTAGGTGGCATTTTAGTCCCAGTCCACAAATGAGGGACACATAGATAGAACCATTAAATTATCATTTATCCATTGATGAATTTTAGGATTAACCAAAAAAATATGTAGTTTATTAGGCTTGTGGATGCAAAATAGGACCAATTAAGACATAAATAAGGATAAATAAAGCAAGGTGGGCCCAAACAAGTTTGAAAATGCAAGGGTATGCCTTTTCCTACACTACAGTAGGATGATAGAAGGAGAAATGGTAGAGATAAGATTAAAATATGGAATCAAATGGTAAAGAAGATGAAGGCTAAGTTACTACTTGGTGATCATCAACTTCAGCTTTTCAAGAAATTATAGAATTTAAGATAAGGAGAGTTGAGCATGAAGGTGTATACAAAGGAGTTTTATAATATTTACATCATATGTAGTCATAATGAATTAGACCATGAAAAAGTAGCAATGTATGTTAATGGATTGAGATTGAACATCCAAGATGAACTAATCATGAAAAAGTTGCAAAATGTGGAAGAAGCATATTAGTATGCTCTAAAGGCTAATGAGAAATTGTCAATGAAGCAAGGAACAAAAAAAGGTAGAGGTGGATTCAACAAATGAAAAGTGAAATAGAAGAAAAGCTACATTCATGGTAAGGAGGCTAGTCCTTTAGAAAGTGAAAAAGAGAAAGAGGAAACAAGATCAAGACCATACCCTATGAGAGGTAGAGGTGGATATAGAAGAGGAAAAGGTAGAGGCTTCTAAGGCACATGTTTTAATTATGGAGAGTCGAGTCATAGATTTTATGAATTCCCAAAATGTAGTCTAGAAGGATCAAGGAGAATAGGGGCAACAAGTGATCATGTAGAAAAAGGAGATAATGAATCTACAAGGTCTACTAGTGAACCAAATGAAATTGAGAGAGGATAAGCACTTATGATTCAAAGGACATAATTGAAATGATCCAAGAAATAAGATGAACCTGTCCAAAGTAAAAAATTATTTAGAACAATATGTAAATCAAGTGAAAAATGTTACAAAGTCATAATAGATAGTGGGAACACTGATAACTTAGTTTCAGTTGAAATGGTGGAAAAGTTGGGTTTAAAGAGCATAGCTCACCCTACCCTTATAAGGTTTCATGGTTGAAAAAAGGGCACCAAGTATTTGTTGATCAACAATGCCTAGTGAATTTTCAAATAGGCACATATGAAGATGAGGTGTGGTGTGATATCATGCCTATGAATGTATGTCACTTACTCTTAGGGAGGTTGTGATAGTTTAATAGGAAGGAAATCCATAATCTAAGAGCCAACACATATACATTAGAGAAAAATGGAAGAAAACATACTCTTACACCATTGGAAACCAAGGAAGATGAGGTGGAAAGTGGTCCAAGAACACTACTAGTAACAAGGAAGAAATTATTGAAAGAGGTTAAAGGGTAGAAACTATGTTTTGTAGTAGTTCCCAAGGAGAAACAAGTAGATGTAGCGAAGGAAAGCACTGAAATGCCTTTAGAAGTAAAGGATTTTCTTGTAGAGTTTGATGAAATTGTGTCCAAGGATTTGTTGGAAGGACTACCACCTATGAGGAACATCAACCATCACATTGATTTGATTCTAGCAGTAATTTTACCCAATAAGGTATCCTATAAATTGACACCTATAGAAAATTAAAAAGTGAACAAGCAAGTGCAGAAGCTATTAGAAAGAGGACTAATTAGAGAGAGCCTTATCCCATGTGTAGTACCAGATATGTTAGCACCAAAGAAGGATGGTGAATGGAGAATTTGCACAGACTCAAGAGCCATCAAGAAACTAACAATAAGGTATCATTTTCCTTTACCAAGAATGAATGATCTTGTGGATTGTTTGGAAAGGCTAGATATTTTACAAAGGTTGATTTAAAAAGTGGATATCATCAAATTAGGATAAGAGGGGATGCATTAAGTAGGAGGGTTGAATTGTTGACTAAATGAGAGTTGAATTAGTTGGGTTTGATGCCATTAAAGAGTTACATAAAGATGATTTAGATTTTAAGGATGAACAAACAACATGTATGGAGTCTACTAATGTTGATAGGACACCTTGGATGGATTATTTTATATAAGATGGACTATTTTTCAAAGGACAACAACTTTGCATATATCTCAAGGATCAATGAGGCAGAATTTGATAAGAGAAAAATATTGTGGTGGTTTAGCTAGACATTTTGGAGCTAATAAGATAATGGCACAAATTAGTGAAAGATATTTTTGGCTAAGGATGAGGGTAGAAATAAAAAAAATTGTGCAAGGATGTCATGTTTGTCTATATTCCAAAGGAGGGAGTCAAAATATAGGCCTATATCAGTCATTACCCATACCAAAGAATCCATGAGAAGATGTCAACACGGATTTTGTGCAGTTCGCTACCAAGAACACAATGAGGTAAGACTTCATTTTAGATTGTTTATGGGCATAGTCCTAGAGTTACTTCAGAATTGAGGGAGCTTGCAAATACTAAGGGATATAAAAGAAGTGCTAAAGGAGAAGAGTTTTCCAAATATATGCAAGATTTACACCAACAAGTGAAGGAAAAACTCTACTGGAGCAGCCAACAATATAAAGAGAAATCTGATTTGAAGAGGAGAGAAAAGAATTTTGAAGTGGGAGATATGGTATTGGCACACCTACAAAAGGAAAGATTTCCCAACCATGCCTACAAAAAACTCAAGTGGAAGAAGATTGGACCATGAAAATAATCAAGAATTCTTCACTGAATGCCTATGAGTTGGAGCTACCTAAAGGTTTGGAAATCACTCTAATTTTTAATGTTTCAGATTTATATTCTTACCATGAGGGAGAGACATCCTGGTGTAACAATAGGAAGAAGAAGATAAAATATTACTAGAAAAATGGAAGGAGCATCTACCCAAGAAAGCACAATATTAGATTGACGATATTTTGGATTTGAGAGTTGTTAGAAAGATGAGGGGTAAAGAGTACAATGAATATTTAGTGAAATGGAGGGGTAGATTGGTGGAGGATGCAACATGGTTGAGCTCAAAAGAGCTAGAAACACTTCAGTTAGCACAAGATGAAAAAAAAATTTGACCCACAACAATCGAACCTTTAATCTACAACAATAAAGAGCTTTACACAGTGAGCAGGGGCTCACAATTTTTTCTAGCCCAGTAGTTTAATGTAGGGGCATCATTTTATTCAAATATTTTTTACTACTTACCTAGCTAATGTCACGTGAAGAAAGTCATAGGAGTATAAAATTTTAAAATTCATTTTTGTCTTGTTTAAGGGAAATAATACCTACCTACATGCCTATTTAATGAGTAGTGCAATGAAAGAAATTAAAAGGGCAAACTAGGCGGGAGATTTTGAAGTCAAAAACAAGTATTTGGGGGCATTTATGCAAGTTTTTGAATGTTGCAATTGTTTAGGTAGGATTTTTGGGAAGAAGCTTCAAGATTTTAGAGTTGGGAAGAGAAGAATAGAACAATAGAAAACTAGAAGATAGATCAAAGAAAAAAGGAGGTGAGAACAACAAAAATAGGGGGAATAGAAGAGGACAACAAAGAATATTGGAAGACAGTGGAAGAATGTTGTGGCACTGATTATAGAGGATTGTAACCAGCAACAAGAGGACAAAAGGGAATGATAGAGGGAGTTCTATTCTGCAGATGCTTATGCAAATGCGTGGAGTTTATTTATTTTTAAAGTTTATATAATATTTTCCTCTTCATTGTTGTTGTCTTTGTGTGTGTGTTTATGAGTATATTTTCTATAAGTCATTGTTATGAAAGTATAGGCTGTTATGTGCAAGTTTAAAGTATTTTACATTGCTGAAATTCCAAATAGTCACTTACAGCCAGCACTGCAGGTACTCGCAACAATAGTCTATTTTTGACAGCAAGTTATTTTGTGCATCTGTAATTGATTTAATGCCTCTTAAACTTTTTATTTGACCTACAACACGTGTGAAGACCTCTGTAGAGGTTGTGTGGGTTGCTTATAGCAACACAACCTCTCCTTTTCCGCCTATTTGCTTGTTTTGAAGTGAGTTTTTAGGTGCCTACAAGGGGGTGGGTGCCATCATAATGCTTATTAAAATTTGACTCCAATAACAAAGAAAATTGAGCTCCCTGTGAAGCTAATGTGAATAAAGAACAATAATTTGATTGAGGATAATACAAATTTTTTTATTGGTTTTAATAAAACTTTGTGGAATTGAGATGAGAAACCCTCACAATTTCTATAACATTGGATCTCTTTGTTTGGATTCAATAATTTGAAGTATCTAATTTATCTTGAATTTTTTTTATGAATTCTTATAGCAGTAACCAAGCTTTTATGAACAACATGATATGATTTTTCTCAATTAAAAGGTAAAGTTGAATTGTAAAATTTCTCAGTTTATATTGAAGGCTATAGATTTTATGAAATGTCATATAAACCATATTATGAGTATTTCAAAGATAGATTCTTTTTTCTTAGAATTGTGATCTCGTTTTGAAGACAATTAATCTTAATAACATTTTTCAAATAGAACCAACATAGCCAGAGAGTTCAAAATGTTGCCAAAGGAAAGTCTGCAGATGTTAAAAAACAATAGCAAGAATTAGGAGAGTAGTAGATTGTTACATTTTGTAAGGCCTATCCACCCATGTAGTCGCCGCATATGGAAATAAGGAGCTGCTACTAAGAAAAGGAAATTACGCCAGCCCAAGAACTTGTGGGTGCCACTGCCAAAGCATAGAAAAGATCACATGTTTTTGGATACATCGATCGATCGTAGCAGAATACAATCAATCAAAACGAAGGACACAAAATGTGTAATAATAAATCTGAATGGCTTAACACTATAGTTGCAAGGCTTCCAACATGATAAAAATTTATAAATCTTGGCAAATAAATATTGGGACTAGCATCCGACTAATCGAGACAAGATAATAAATAATGATGGCATATAACTTTAACAACAATGAACGTAACAAGAAGGTTGAATTAATAGAAACCAAGAAGGATATCATAGACTTGCTTACACACCATGCTTGTATGGACATAAATAATAAAATATTGTGGGTCATATACAAATATAATGGTACCTAATAATATATGACTTAGACTTGCCTCAAATGGGTTCCAAGCATAGCATCAGAAATAGCTGTAGCGATTAGGAATGACCAACCACATAAAAGAGTGTGACATGGGAACAAATGTACACCAATGATGAAGGCGCAAGGCAAATATGATCATATGCACTACAATTATAATGATGAGGTGCCAGGAATTCATAAAGATATATATAGTCATAACTGGTGTACTGTAGCATCGTTTAGTGTATTGCTTAATTTAAAGTCAGAAACCAGCCAAAGCTAATGATCTATGTAGGAGGAAGTGGGCATTGGAATGGTGCCTCTAGGAGCACACAAGTACCACTAACTTCTATTCCAGCACTGCCAATGCAGACTTGCACTCTCAAGGGTGGTGCAAGACTTGGAGAGGAGAATGCCATGCTAGGTAAGGATCGAGAAAGGCAATTTAATATCGACCAGGTAAAAGAAGTATGAGTTGCCACAGTATTAATTAAAGTTTGTATCTTTTGGTGGAATGGTGTGACTTTTCAAATATTCAACGTAACATTCTATAAGTGAATTTCAAATGTGATAGGTATGAAATTCATATTTATTGTGTATGTTAATCTATTTGAAGATTATCATAATAGAACATCACATTCAAAATAAGGATTGTTTGATATGTATGGTGTAATTTTTACAATAGAATATGTTAATAAATATCATGGAATATTTTGTAATTTTTATATAAAAACATTGTAAGGCATTTTATATTATAAAAATATCAAGATTTTTGAAAAGTTTTGATTTTTTTATAATATTTTTTTTATCATAATAGAATAATTATGAATTAATTAGATTATGAAATATAATACACAAAAAATAAACACCATACATTATTGAATTGTGTATATGCACTTTAAATTCTCTGAAATGAAATCCAACCTTGTTGGAATGAATCATGCTTAAATAGTGTCATATAACTACCTAAGAAGGTGAAAATGCATTCCAAGCTTTCTTCAAATGATTTTGCAGTTTTTACAAATCTTGAAATAATATTGTTGTTATCTTAGTTCAAATATAATGATATAGGTAATTTAGGAAAATAAGTAAATAAATTAAACTTACATAAAGTAGATGATTAGCACAACGTAATTAGTTCTGATATCATCTTAGAAATTAGGATCTTAAGATACTAATCATTAGAAACAAGATATAACACAAACAAAATAAAAACATACAAGCATAGATTTTACAAATTACACAAGATATACACGGGAAAAACTATTCCAAATAAAAACCCCATAAAGAATCATTTTATTAAAAAATTTACAATAATGGTCTATTATAACATAGGCCAAACTTGGGGAACACTTCTCTATACTTCCACATGGCCAATAATGGCTCATGTGCATATTGATATAATTCACTATATGCACTCCAACTTCTATATGTCTCAAATGAGAGAAATCCTCCTTAAATTTAGGAGAAAGGGCGACCTAAAACCTGAAAGTGTATTAGTCACACCTATTCAATAACCCCATTCATAAGTAATCAATAATCTAATTATTAGATTATAACTATTTCAAATGGGATATTCTTACTAAGCATATAACATATAAGATTGTATCACCTTATATTAAAATAATATATAAATGTTATAAGGGTATCCCTAATAACATTATGTTCTAACAGGATTCCATTGATTGATATCCAATAGTAGTAGATGAAATTGCCTCCTCTACAAAGAAAAATATTACTATATATCCAATTAGTTCTTCAAAGAAAGGCTCCACTAAGATTTCAAAGACTAATATTGTTGTCGCTTCAAGAATAAAGATTACTTGACTGATCTGATATGATGAGAGAAATTTTTTTAGTAACTATAGAAGCCAAATAAATTCAATTCATAAAATAATAATGCTTCTACTTCCCATGTTTTATTTAATAATACATAACATATTTATAGGATTCCCATATCCTATTTTATAGGAAACTTCCAATAATAATTCTCTTTAAATATAGATAACTTCTAATTTCTAATAACTCAAATCCCTATAACCTACATATTATATTCTAACAAAGAGTACTAAACATACTAAAAAAATATAAAAAATGATGTAATATTCCTAACATAATTGTGCATATGCATTAATCACATATATTATGGAAGAGAGAGTATATCAACCCAAGGAATTCCCTTAAGAATGTAAGCCAACAACAACAATGTTTATAGTAGAAAATTTCCCAATCATCTCACTATAATAACTAGACATTCAATAGGATAGATAAACAATATCAATATGTAAAATTGTAACTAATTTTTAGTCCTTTAAGTTTTAGCTAAAAGAATATGTTTCTAAAGTAACAATTTATGGAACAATTCACAAAGGTTCCAACCTACAATACTACCAAAATTTTCTAAATTTATTCAAGCTAGGTAAATTTAGGGACAAGAGATCTTATTCTTCTTTTTTTATCTCCTGAATCTAGATTTCTTCTAGAATCAATCAAGGGATAATATCAATTAATAAATCACTCAATTTTTTGATAATATGCCCCTATAGATAATGATAACATCCATTGAAATCATATATTTTTAGTATATGCCTCAACCATTTTCAATTTTCTAATTGTAGAAAAATGGGATAGAGTTAAAACCATAATAAATATCATGTACCATGGCCAAAAATAAGCATTGAATATGTTCTATAAATTGGAAAGAGCGACAAATAAAATCCTTTAAAAAAAACAAAAACCCAAATGTGCATGAGAAGTTTTCTCAGCAACTAAGTCCACTAATTTTACCAAGAACAACATTTTGATAGCAAGGTAGTCCTATTTTTTTCATTATTTAAAAATAATTTCTTAAGAAACCAACTAGTTGACTAAAAAACTTGTGGGTTAACATTTGAGAAGGTGTTTGATGGTATTCTATAATAATAAAGGGTTCATATAGTAGAAATATTAACCACACAAGATGTTAATGACTTAAAATTACAAATTATCTAGTAACTTCTCAAAATATCCTATTAAGACATGTTTGTGGGTTTATAAGGCTATGAAAGTATGTTTAAGCCTGAATATTGCACATAAATAATGATTTTTTTACAAAATATTAATTATTAATTTTTCCATAAGAAATTCATGATGATTATGATATGATATAGTTGGACACCAAATAATGTGAAAAGGAGTCACCAAAATCTAAGATAACACCACCAATATAAGTTTCCATGCAGTTAAAATTGACCATTACAAGGGTCTCTTAAAAGTGACGTGGACCATTTAATGAAATTTATAACAACTAAATCACTTAACATCGATTAAGATGTGGAGAATATATCCCTTAATTTTTTTCAATTTCTATCACTTGGTCCTTTTAAACATCATAAAGGAAAATGTGCTCAAGGAAATTATATTTATACTATTTATTATTTCCATATGAGAGAAATAAAATATAAAATGGAATTTTTTTTCATACTTTTTTAGTAGATCTCACACAACCACTGTTTTTTGTTTCAATTTTTTGCATTTTGGTTATTGATGGTGGTTGTCAATTTAGTTAGTTATGAAGGAATAATTAGAACAAATGCATTGTTTAAAAGTTTTGGCCCTAAATTTCAACAATCAAACTTTTTGACATTAGCAATAGATGGTGTATTCGATCACATATATGAATGCTTAAAATAAAGAAGCCACTAAAATATGTTCACATACATGTACAACTTAAATATATATTAAATCATTTATAAATTAATACTATAAAATATTTGTTCATGTGCATTGAGAAACAAAAATATATCTCTACCATGAGTATTAGTTTATAATCAAATGTATTAACAAATGCTCATCACCAAGGAAGCTTCAATATAAAAATAAAGCTCAAAAGAAGTAGACCTGTATGAAAGATAGAGATCCTTTAGGTAAGAAGTCATTAAATATGAGTCTACAATATAAGGCTATCATGTTGAATTTTGGTATGTGTAAAATTCCAATAAGAATTCTTGTGTTAAAGTTCTAGAACATCAACATCTCTTAGTTTAATTTGTCATAAGGTATAGATTCTCTTGCCTAGATTCTCTGTTTTTCTTCTATTTTTAAGAAGATTCCACTAAAATATGATCAGATGGATGTGATTCATATTATGACGACATGGTTTGGGGGGACAAAATTTCTAAAGGAAAATAAAGTGAAACTTGATTCTTTTTATCACTTTGATAGGTATGATGTAGAGATTCAATGCATTCATTTTTTTTAACTTTTCATTCCATCATTCTTATTTATTAGATGGAACTCCCTCGAGATGGAAGAAATAATTACAATACATTATCTTAAGAACAATGGGACAAAGTTATTCCTCTTTGAGTAGACAATGTGTAACCCAATTAAGTATATGGTCATAATCCTCATAATTTAAAAAAATGGGTTCAAACTAGATTTATTTTCAAACACCATAGTAGTTTTTGCAATGATGCTTCATATTTATGATCATTGACCAAATTTGATAATGGAAACTAAAATTAATTAAAAGGATAAACAAGAAAATGAATAATATTTGGATCTGAAATAAAATGCCCATAATTAACAATAGTAATGCTATGGAGAGATGAATAAAACCTATAAATTATTGAAGTACTTGAGAATGGTCCTTTGATATTTTTTGATTTCATACTCACAACTGCTACTTCAGTCATGTTGGTGACCACATCTTTAATGCCACGACCTTATCCAAGTTTAAACATGCTTAAACGAGACCCTCACATTCTAGGTTTTTCCTTTTTCTTTGGCTAGTGCAAGGCTTCCCTAAAGCTATCTCTTTTTGTATTATTTTAGATCCTCTATATTTCTAAAATTCTCACTATATTTTTCCCCCATCAAATATCATTATCCTCCTCATATTTTAATACCCCTCCATTTTGCTCTTTTGATCGAACAGTCGTCTGTTTTGTTATACCTTAGTTTTTGTTAGTACTTTGACTATGGTACTTGGTTACTATTCGATCATTATCTGTATCGCGATGTGATGATGTATTTTGATGTGATGGTATTTTATTCTGATGTTATCATTATGGCATGCTTTGGATTAGCTAAGTGGATTTTTGAATTAATGATGCTTTATGCTTTTGATTAAATTATTATGTTAGATTCGTCAGTTAGTTACACTGTATTGGTGAAGGGGACGGTATCCCACCACTTGCTTGCGAGCACCATGTGATTCCACGATTTCCTCTTCATGGTGTGTTTTACTTATGATATATATATGCATGTGGATATACTCTTTGTTCACAGGTTAACAGGTACATGACATCAACTCCACCTAGTTTCACAGGTTTGAGCATGTCCATTGGCCAATGATATTCGATTGGGAGATAGTAGCTAGGTTTTCCATGCCAAGTCATCACCATGGTCATAGTGCGTCGTCGGTTTTTGTTTGGTTTAGTTATTTTGATATTGTTTAATTTTCTTTGATTTTTATTTAATTACAAGTTAAAAGGTAAATAAATGGCTTTATGTATTTAAGTTGTTTATAAAATTTATCTGGTTTTATGTTAGAAGGTGTTATTTAAATTATTAATTAATAAATAATTTAATCCTCGATTAGATTTATTTTATTGATTAAATTAAATTAACTGTGTTGAATTAAATTAAGTTATTTATTTTGAAATTCATTGATATATTGTTTGAAATTGGAAAATTAAAAAAGGTTTTAAATTTCATTTTAGAAAATTTTCAATGCAAAAAATGAAAAAATGGAGATATTTCTTATTCTATTTTTGAAAATTTGTGAGGGTGGTTGATGAGATATTTTCATTTTTTTCTTATTATTTTGGATTTTCATGAGTTTTTCAATAAGGATGAAAATTTGAAAATAAGGAAGGGAAGGAAGAAAAGAATTGATGTTTTGTGGGTTTGGATTTGGATTCTTGGAAAAGCTCAGTTGGTTTGTTGGGAAGGAGCTTGCCTCTGAGGAGAAGACTTTGCACCAAATTATCAACCTCTGAAGCTTTTGGAAAACTAGGTTTTCTTTTATTAAATTAGTTTCATTATGGAAAAAGATTCACAATTTTATATGTTGTTGAAAATATATAAGCTTGGTTGATTTTCAAGTAAAACCCATCCTAAATCCTGTTTTCAAAATTTGAAACTTGTATTTGGAAATGAAATTTCTCAAGAAAAATTGTGTTCTTGGCTATAAATGATTATTTTCAGTATTATTTGCTCAATTTATTTTACAAATCTTGTGTGGAAATATTTAAATTCATACATATATGTGTATATATATACATATATATTATTTTTATATTTTATATTTTTGGGGGTTATGCTGTTAAAAAAAAAAAATTTAAAAATATAATCTTGGCAAGAGGCGTAGATTTAAAAAAATCTGTAGGTTTTGTGACTGCGTTTTTTTTACTTTTTTTTTAATTTATAAAAAAAATCTGAAATTGTGGGGGTCGTTGGGGGCTCACCCCACTGCACCCCCATGGGAGGCATTGTGGGGTAGTCACGCCCAGCACGCCCCCACACGACTGTCCATAGTGGGTGGGACGATTGTGTTAACACAACCACCTCCCACTGAGTGGGTCGGCTGTGTTTATATAGCTGCGCCCAACCCTAAATGGTGTGCACGGCCCGAGGTTATAAAACACGTTTCATTTTTTTTTTTAATTCATTTTTTTAAAGAAAATAAAATATTTTATTATTATATTTTTATAATATTAAAATATATATATTAATATTTAATAATATATTATATAATATTAAAATATTAACATATATAAATGTTAAATAATTATATATATATAATATATTTGTATATTATATTATATATATATATATATATAGTTGAATTATTTATTTTAATGTATGTATATATATAATTCAAGTATATACATAAATTAAAATATTGATTTAAATGATGGCAAGATTTAAATATTGTAGATACCGAAAATTGGTCTAGGCGTGCGAGTACACATTTCAACATAATTTTCTATAGTCCGTCATCTTGATTAAATAATGTTAATTATTTAATTAGCCTTTCTAACACATATTTCCACTATTAATTAAATACCCCTTTTTAATTAATTCATTAATTCATTAAATCACCCTTTATTCAACTTAATTAATTAAATAAATCATATTTATTTAATTATGTTGCGAACTAATTAATTCTTCCCCCTTTATCTATCAATTAAATAATTTATTATTTAATTACCCCTTTATCATACTTTTCCAACTATAATTAAATATCTTTATTTAATTATTCATTTAACCCCCTTTATCTATAATTAAATATTTATTATTTAATTATTCACTTTATCCATTTCAAACAGTCAAATTAAATAAATTACTTTATTTATTTAATTAAAGTCTTATTTTTGAATGTTGAATTAAATTAACATTTTATTCATATTCATTAATTATGTCACATTCCTCTAACATTCAGTTATCTCAGTCATTCACTCACCTTCTGACTTGAGATCTATTTTTAGTTCTCTAGTTATCTCTTCAGTTTAAACACTAGTTTATCTCTGCGAGAGAACTCTCCATCACAACTAGTCGATGAACTCACGTTCTAACTCATGTTTGCATTCAAATGCATTTATTCTCCAACTTCTAACTTTGGCTTTTGCATACAAAGTCTATTTCTTCTATTTTTGAAGATGAAGATTGGAACTCATGTATACAAAGGTATGTCATCGTGTCCCACTACCACTGCTGTCACGTGGTGAAGGTGGTGGGAACATCCTCGAATGTGCTCTCTGTGAGGTGGAAGGCCTCTCATATGGACCTGTCCTCGATGGTCCTACCACCCCCTCGGTACTTTGTGTCCTCTGACTCCTACTCTATGACCTCTGACTCCGCGCCTCTAAAAAGCTAGGAGCTCGTCTCTCTGCCAACAGCGCTATCTTTTGTATACAGAGTCTAGAATAGGAAAACCTCATGTGCATTGGAAAATCGCAACTATCATAGGAAAGACCACAACTGTCCAAAACATTGCAACTATTAGAAACATCGCATCTATCAGATTCTGAACCGCAACTGTTAGGTGAACCGCATTTGCTTGTTAACAAAAAACATCCAAAACTGCAAACTGAGTCCAAACACATGCTGTCATTTTCTTTTCTGTTCCTTAAGATCAACCTTGAACAGAAACTGTCAAAATTTTGCTCAAAAAACCTTGCATTCATTAGGTGTCATATACATCTTAGTTACAATCCACATCTTAGTCATAGTCATCCTAAGTTGCATGCATATATATACTTCCTAGGAAATTGCATATCACATCATAGATAAGTTTCCTCGTCTTTGGATAAGTTCATGTCCCGATTTGTCACACTCATCGAACCTAGTCACCTTAGTCTTATCTAGTGAATCTTTTTAGCTCAAGTCTAGTTTTGATAATTCTCCTAGTCAACTGTCATTGTCCTACAATCAAGTTCCTTGGTCAAATCAAATCTTTGCATGCATTTACTCCTTAGGAGGTAGGTTATAGCCATTTTAGAATAATTTACCGTCATAGTCTACATGAGATTTTTTTTTTGCATATTGTCTATCTTACCATACGTCATCTTAGTATACGTCTTTTTAGAAATCGGTTTAGCAACATCCTTATTGTCAAAAAAATCCAAAAAACATAGAAATAGGTCATATCAGTTTTTAGGCATAGTCTGCATTACGCCATTTTGAGCAACTTTTTCATGGTCGAAAAAAGGTCTCGAAAGAAAAAAAAAGAAATGTCAGACCCCAACGAATTTATCAATCCTTTTGGCACTCAACCACCTAGGAAACAAAAACCACACAAACCATTGCTAGATAAATATGTCACTAGAGACACAAATGGGTGAGTCTTTGTTGAAGACATAGAGGCTGCAGTCCAAGATCCTAAATTTGCATCCTTCATGGATGAGTGCTTGGAAAATGATCCCTAAGGCTATCTAGCAAAATTGCTAGTAGAAGGTGCCACACTACCACCAGGATTTGATGTTCACACATTGAAAACTGCATCAACCCAACCAATGCAAACAGTGATGTCAAGTGTTTTTATTCCCCAAATCACCGCAGCAATACCAACTGGCATACCAACTCAGACATCGTCAATTGTAAACACAACCCTTTCAACATAACACAAGGTTTACAATTTACTGCGGGAGCAACTTCATCATACCCCTTTGGCACCAACACGACTGGTAAGAGATCCAAAGCGGGCACAGATATTCCTATCCCAAATCAGACCATTCAAATAGGGAATATTCCTCTGCCAAATCAAACCATTCAAACAGGATATATTCCTATCCCAAATCAAACCATTCAAACAGGGAATATTCCTCCACCAAATCAAACCATTCAGACAGGATATATTCCTATCCGAAATCAGACTATTCAAATGGGATATATTCCTTCACCAAATCATAACCCGTCGCAGAACATGGCATATCAGAACGTCTACATTGATCCAAACAATGCCAACACCATGTCCTTGACACAAGTCGATGTCCTTCAAAACCAAATGCAAACTCTTCAACAACAAATGGACATGTCTATGTCAGGCAAACGAACTATCTCAGCACAAGACCTATGTCCATGTCCATTTGACAAAGCGCTTTATATGACACCTTTTCCCCATGGATACATTATACTGATTTTGCCTAAGTATAATGGGAAAAAGAATCGTTTGGAACACATTAGAGAATTCTCAACAGCATGCATGGACATATCGTATGATCCCACATACTTGATGAGACTATTTCCATGAACCCTTGTCGGGATAGGATTGGAATGGCTTTCTAAACTACCATATGGTATACGCTCTTGGGGAGAATTAGCTGAGAAGTTTGTCGAACATTTCACCTTTAACATAGACAATGAGGTAACAATAGCAACCTTGTGCCACATGACACAAGAAGATGGTGAAAATTTCACCACTTTCTTTAAGAGGTGGAGAAGTCTAGCTAGCAGATGTCCAATTGAGATACCGGAGAAGCAAAAGGTCATGATATTCCTAGAGAACATCAATCCAAAACTGCGAAGTGATTTAAGAGTACACTGTTGTACTTCATTTCTAGACTTGGTACAAAAAGGAATCATCCTTGAGAAAGGCCTTATTGACAAAGGTGAAATAAAGGTACCAAGCAGAAACCCCATTGTCCAAAATCAAAACGCGCCAAATGATAGAAGGCAATTCTGGTCTAGAAACAAAAATATTACAAATGACGGCATTGTTGATGCTAAAAACATACATACAAGACCAGTTATCACACTAAGAGGATACAACCAAAATCAAGACACGATGAATAGTCCAGATCAAACAGCTAACTATGTCCAAAATTCACAACAAGAATGACCTCAAAGAAGATTTCCAACACGTGAATTTACTCCTCTAGGACAACCAATTGAGGTTATATACAAAGAGTTGATTAAACACAATCTCATCAAACCTTTGGAACCAAGAGAGTATGATCCTAGATAGTTTAAACCTTCCTGGTGGGATGACAAAGCCCATTGTGAATATCATCAAATAAAAGGACACAGCCTACAGAATTGTCACCAACTCAAAAGTATTATCCAAGACTTTGTTGAGAATGGAACCATAGAGGTTGGTGGACAGAAAAACACCAAGAATAGTGATCATAAGGTCTTCAAGGACCCATTACATGACCACACGAAAGGAAAACCTCCAGTTCGGGACCTAATATAGATCCATCAACCAATTACGCAAACACCAATTATGACTATGGAAAAGGAAAGATCGTATATAACCTTCGTGCTGCAAATGAGCATGTCGATACTGTCACCATCAAGAAGCATCCGGAATGTAATGTAAACACACGCAGGACTAAGATCACTATTCCAGGCCCTTCTTCTAAGCCATCTACGTAAGCTTCCAAGTTCAAGTACAACCTTCTTGATCAATTGAGTAAAACCCCCTCGCAAATATCTATCTTGGAACTATTGACTTTGTCACCTGAGCATCGAGCGATTCTCGACAAAGCTTTGCAGAACACAACTGTCCCTACTGATTTAGATGTCAATCATTTCGAAGAAATGGTGGGATATTTAACCAACTCGCATCATGCCACATTTTCCCAACAGGATTACTCGACAGAAAAATATGATCATAATGACCCCTTACATCTTGAAGTCTTAGTCCATGAAACCAGAGTCAGACGAGTCTTGGTAGACAGAGGAGCAGGTTTGGACCTGTGTACCCTACAATTGGTTAAGACATTAGGATTCTCAAAAGATTGCGTAGATACCTCTAAGAGTATAGTTATCAAGGCTTATGATGATCAAGAAAGATCGTCCAAAGGAGTTGTTACACTCCCTATCAGAATTGGCCCAACAATCATGAACACCAGCTTCCAAGTCTTGGATCTCACCCTTCCATACAACTTGTTGTTAGGTAGACCTTGGATACACGCAATGAAAGTTGTGCCTTTAACATATCACCAATGTCTCAAAGTCCCTCATAATGGCACCGAGATCACCATTGATGGTGATCCAGATCCTTTTTAGTATTGTACAAGCCTAAAGGAAATTCCACAACGCTAGGTACCAATTAACCAAGAAGTCTCATCATCCACTTTATCCCAATACATTGACTCGTCACATCTCACTAAGTCCAAATCATTCACACCTCCATCAACTACTCCTAAACTAGAGATCCAAGACAAGGGCTTTGGCGAATATCATATAAAGGCATCATACTATGTCAGTCAACTGATTCCACCTAAGGCACATGGCCTACCCATGGTAGATAGAAGATAGTTACTAGTCATATTTCGTGTTCCCCCTACAATGATCTTGACCAAATGGGGAGAGCTAAGTGAAGAAATTATGGATCAAGGTGATTCCTAGTTGTATCAAGAAGAACATGAATGTCTATTCAAATAGCTAAGGACTAGTATGGAAAAGGCTTTAAGATAATGCAAAAGGAAGGCTATGACGGGCACAGTGGGTTAGGACTACATCAAAATGGAAGGATAGAACCGTCACTATCTACCCACAACCGAAATACTTAGGGTTAGGGTGTCAACCGCTTAGAATTGGGTTTCCTAGTACTTCGTCACTGTTTCAAGAAGAAGTGAGTGCTTGCACAGACACCGAGATATCTCATGAACCACCTCCCCCATTTTACGACAATCCTCCAGTTTTTGATGAATCCCCTTACTCAAGCGATGGTGAATGGGATTCCCTTTCATCTACTAGTACCATGAACATAGATGCCCTATTTGGAGAATTGGACCTAAACGTGAAACCTGTACTCAAACCATCTAGTCCTCATCCTAAGAAACACTTATCCAATGGAGAATGGCAGAAGAACTATTATTGGGAAACCCTTGATGGTGCATCTTGGGCACCTAAAAAATGATCTTCTAACAACTCACCCCATACAATGGTCCCAAATCAAAGTTTACCTACCCGTAGGGAAAAGACCCAGCAGGAGTTAGTCCAAAACTTCTGTGACCATCTCAACCACTCTTTGTTCACCTTGGTAGCAGCTACCTTTAAAAACTCCGATGATGACATGCCCCTTATATATCCTGACCTCATTGACTGGGATCAACAAGGTACACCTATCATAGATACATTCGAGAATGATGAAGCAATTGCTGAGTTCATGGGACTTAGAGAAGGCATACCAAGAGGGGATCATAAAGCTAGTTTTACCATAGACTTGGACGACAAAGCATATTTTGGGGAGTCTATTTACACCTCTAGTCGCAAAAATGAAAATAAAAAGAAAAAAGACAATGAAAAGAAAAATGATGAGTCCCTAGGTGAAAACCGAAAGGCATCTTTGGACAAAGAAAAAGTCAAAATAAAGGACGTATCCGAAGGTGAAAACCTCCCAGAGACACCTAAGGATAGAGGTTTAAATATTCTCCCTGTAGAATAGGAAAAGCCACCGATGCTAGTAGAAGAATCTGTTGAAGTCAACATAGGCACAGAAGAGAATCCAAAGATGGTATATTTTGTAGCTTCTTTAACAGAGACAGAAAAACCTGAGTTTAAGGACTTCTTTCAAAAGAGATAGATAAACTTTGCATGGTCGTATGCTGACATGCCTGGGCTGGATCCAGACCTAATATTGCATCATTTACCACTATAGCCAGGTATTAAGCTAGTCAGACAGAAATTAAGGAAAATGCATCTGCAAATCGCTCTATTGGTCAAGACAGAACTCAAGAAACTCTTGGATGTAGGATTTATAAGGACAATAGACTATGCAGCTTGGATATCAAATCTTGTGCCCATGACTAAACCAACTGGGGGCATTCGAATTTGCATAGATTTTAGAGATGTCAACAAGGCATGTCCTAAAGATGACTTCCCTTTGCCGAATATAGATATGATAGTAGATCTTACAGCATGATACGAGATGCTATCCCTCATGGATGGTTTCTGTAGATATAACCAGATTAAAATAGCACCTGAAGATCAACACAAGACTGCTTTCATGTGTCCATGGGGCACGTACTATTGGAATGTTATGCCATTTGGGCTTAAGAATGGGCTACTTATCAAAGGGCAATGACTACAATCTTCCATGACTTTGTACATACTCTCATGGAAGATTATGTCGATGAAATTATAGCAAAATCAAAAATAAGGGAAGATCACTTAAAGGTTTTGGACAAGATATTCCAGAGGCTAGAGAACTACAATGTAAGGCTAAATCCGAAGAAGTGTGTCTTTGGTATCAAATTAGGGAAATTGTTAGGGTATATCATTTCTCAAAGAGGTATTGAAGTAGACCCAGAAAAAGTCTGAGCTATCATAGAAATGCCTCCTCCAGTCAGCATAGGACAACTCAAAACCCTACAAGGTAGATTACAATCAATCAGATGGTTCATAGTACAACTGGCTGATAAAATACACCCATTTCAGCATCTACTCAAGAAAGGAGTACCGTTTGTGTGGACGCCTAGATGTCAGGAAGCCTTCCAGCAAATTAAGGACTATTTGCTTACTCCACCAATCTTAATGCCACCTACAGAGGGAAAACCATTCATATTATACATCTCAGCTACTCGGTCGGCATTAGGGGCTCTTCTCGCACAACAAGATGATCAAGGTCATGAGAGAATGGTCTATTATATCAGTGGTACCTTAGTGGGCTATGAATTGAATTACAACAACATAGAGCATGCTTGTCTTGTGGTAGTCTTTGCTACCCAAAAACTTTGGCACTACATGCTCAACCGAAAAATAGTGTTAATTGCAAAAATTGATCCACTCAAATACCTTCTAAGTAAGGCAGCTTTAACAGGCCGATTGGCTAAATGGGTCATGATACTTAGTGAGTATGACATTCAGTATGTCAAGAGAAAGGCTATAAAAGGATAGGTGATTGCAGATCAGTTAGCTGATGCACCTATAAAAGTAGACCATCCCTTAGTGGCAGATTTTCGTGATGAATTTCTCTTTAATATTGACATAAAAACTGATTGGAAACTGTACTTTGATGGGTCACATACAAATCGTGGTTCAGGAGTTGGTATCTTATTTTCACACCTCAAGGTGATACCATTCCCAAATAATTCAGGATTGATTTCCCTTGTACAAACAATATAGCAGAATATGAAGCCTTAGTGACAGGCTTAAAAATGGCAGCTCAGTGGAACATTAAGAGCCTACATGTCTTTGGTGACTCTCAACTGGTAATCCAGTAGGTAAATGATGGGTACAAAACTAATGATGAGAAGCTTGCCCCTTACAAGAGAATGGCTAATAGTTTCAAACAGTATTTCAAGGACATAACTTTTCAACAAATACCACGCATTCAGAATAAAGCTACAGATGCTATGGCAACCATGGGTTCCTTGTTGGATATTCTGAGTAACGTGCCTAAGTTCAAGTTTCTGGTTGAACAGCTATTGGTCCTTGCCTACGATATCCCCGATATTGTGATGGTGTGTACCATTGTTGGTCCTACATCTCCTTAGTATAAAGATATATTCAACTACCTAACCAATCAAACCTTACCTCAAGACTTGTCCAATAACCAATGTCGAACCTTCATCCGTAAGTCTGCCAAGTACACCATCATCGGAGAAACCCTGTATAGACGTACCTTAGACAATGCTCTCATAAGATGTCTCGATGCTGAAGAAGCACAAACAACTTTGTGAATGGTGCATGAGGGTATATGTGGATCCCATTCGAGTGGTCCAACCTTAGCCCATAAGATTATGAGACTAGGTTACTACTGGCCTACTATGGAGAAAGACTCGTACATCTTTGTAAATAAGTGTAGACAATGTCAAATACATGGAGACTTGATAAGAGCACCAACACAAGAGCTTCATCCAATTACATCACCATGGCCTTTCGCCCAATGGGGACTCGACCTCATAGGTAAGATACACCCACCATCATCCAACGGCCACAAATTCATCATTACTGCTACCAAATACTTCACCAAATGGATTGAAGCTATTCCCATGACCTACATCATCGACACACAAATATCTAAGTTTATCTTGAACTATATCATTTGTCGGTATGGTGTACCCCAATCCATAATCACAGATAATGGTTGCCCATTCAAGAACCAAGAAGTGCACCATTTATGTGAAGAATTCCACATCAAGCATCATTTCTCCACCCTGTATTACCCACAAGGTAATGGCCAAGCTGAGGCATCTAACAAAACCATTTTTAGAATCCTTAAGAAGACTGTCAATGACGTTGGTCATGACTAGCACCTACAGCTTAATCCTGCCTTATGGGCTTATCGCATAAGCATCCGCACTCCCACCGGTGCCACTCCATTTTCCCTCGTATTCGGGTCTGAAGCTATCTTACCTATTGAGGTCGAAATACCTTCTCTAAGGGTATCCTTGAAGGGTCATGTTGATGATGAAGAATACCGTATCTCTAGGCTACAAGAGCTTGAATTACTGGATGAATGAAGACAGAAAGCATTAGATCATTTGCAAGCATATCAAAATCATCTTCATCGTAGCTACAATAGGAAGGTTCTCAATAGACACTTTGACATTGGTGACCTAGTATTAATGGAAAATCCGAAGAACCAAGCTGAATGAGAGAAACCAGGAAAGTTTGAGCCTAACTGGTTAGGGCCTTACATTGTCACAAAAGCCTTTGGGTTAGGAGCATATCAACTCTCTACTCTTGAAGGGGAGCCACTTTTATCACCTATCAACAGTCTGCATCTAAAGAGGTTCTATGCTTAGCTTCTGAGAATCCATGTCTTAATCTAGAAAATACAAAAAAATGAGAAAACAAAAAAAATGGTTACCGAGATGAAAACCTGGCAAACAGGCGTCTTTGTAACACCAAAAAAATTGGAAGATCAAAAAAAATAAAATTAAAGAGAAATAATCCATCCTATAGTGAAAACCACTTCAGTGGCACTAGGGATAAGTACCATGGTGAAAACCTGGCAAACAAGCGCCATGTGTAGTCAAGCTCGCTCTTTCATCTACCATCATTCCAATCAGACTTTCCACCATCACTCATAATAAATTGTTGTCTTGTCCATTGCTTGGAATGATTGACATCTAACGTCCCATTCCGTCACATTATCCACTCCATCTCACATGTCTTATTCCCGACTAGGGGAAAATCCTTGTCCTATTCCATGAACACCTTGTACATAGCATCACACCATCGGAAAATGTCCTGAAAAAATCCAAAAAAAAAAATCAAAACAGGTCAGAAAATACCAAAAATAGTGTCAAGTTCGTCATGTCAAGTCAGTCCTGTTAAGTCAGTCGTAGTCATAGTCAAACTACATTGCCTCTACAACTGGGACATAGGTAAGGCCATTAATCGATGTGCCCCCAAGGCATTAGGTCTGTCAGTTTAGATTTGTCATGTATCACACACATTTAAATCATGACTCTTTGTATATTCAAAGTCATTGGTCGTGTCGAACTACGAGGTCTTTGCATGTACAACATAGGCAAGGCTAATCAATTGATGAGCTTCTGAGACCACATGAGGTCAGTCCAATAGGGTTCATTCGCATTCATTATCACACACATTGCATATCATTCACTTAGAGGCATGTCTTTAGTTGCATATCATAGTTTAAAGGTATCATCTCATGTCATACACTGTCTACACGCACACACTCAAAATTGTCATCAAGTCAATATCATACACATTGTCAAAGCGAACAACTTATGTCTTAAGCAAGATGTCTTTCTTGTCCATGGACGTCATCAAATTGTCATAGTCTCATGTGGCTTGTCGCATCAGCGTCATCAGGCTTCAACGTCTTATACGGCACATGTCTTTCTGAAATTAGGCTTTGTCATGCCTTATACAGAAGTCACCAAGTCGAAATCAAACTCAATGTCTTATGCGGTATGTGTCATTCTCTCACATTACGCTATGTCAAAGATCAACCATCAAATAATGCCACAAGATCAAGTTTTGGCAAATACTTTTATTTGGCTTTATGAATTTACATCTTACTTTGTCTTATCTTTTTTATCGATTTGTGAATTAGTCCTATTGCTAGCTTTCTCAAGGATGTCCCTTAAAGGATTTAGAGAAGCAAGGATGTCTCGGGACTCTTTTTTCTTTCGCTATTGTCTGTCAACTGTCTTTTAAACTATGACTTTTTGAATCATGTTACTAGTTTCCTCAAGGATGTCCTATCAAGGATTTAGAGGAGCAATGATGTATCATGATCTGTCTTTTATTTTGTCTATTGTCTGTGGTTTGTCTCGACAACAATGACTGGGGCAATCTTGTCCTTAGTTGGAGTTTTTGACACTCCTTGTCTACGACTGTCTGTTTTTCATAGATGGATGATTGTGTACACCATGGTCTATCTCATATCATAGTGTGTACCATCCATTTGTGTCATGTCCACCCAGTGATGATAAAATTGCAAGCATAGCATATTTTGGCAACATATCGAAGATTATATGTTTTTCTCAATCAAATCAAACTCATTCATTCTTTTATTTTTTCTCAATCAATCAACTCATTCATTCTTTCTTACTAACATCTTGTAGTCATTCATATTAACATTTCTCTTGTCCAACATAATGATAGCATCCTATGATACAACACAAACATTAGGTCATCTGCATAGGCATCCATTTTATAAGCATTTTCATCATAGACATTGCATCTCATACATAATGTAAACATTAACATCCTCATCACAACCATTAGGTCATTGCATCATCATTAGCTTACATAATAGAAACATTGCATGTACATTTTACCATTACATATAACAACATCATACAATTCATAATTCATAGCATGTAGGAACATTTCATCCATAACACATATACATACATCATCTAGGAAACATAATCATATAGAAGTAATGCATCCATAAATTAGAACTGCATATCATATAGAAGCCGCCAAAATCATATATATATATCGCTCAAAAAGTGTGTCACAGTACAATATCATAGTGTCCATAAATAAAACACGAGCTCACAGGCTCTATGATCAAAATACAGATGTCTACATGTATACAAAGGTATGTCATCGTGTCCCACTACCACTGCTATCACGTGGTGAAGGTGGTGGGAACATCCTCGAATGTGCTCTCTGCGAGGTGGAAGGCCTCTCATATGGACCTGTCCTTGATGGTCCTACCACCCCCTTGGTACTCTGTGTCCTCTGACTCCTGCTCTGTGACCTCTGACTCCGCGCCTCTAAAAAGCTAGGAGCCCGTCTCTCTACCGGCACCGCTGTCTCATATAAGTCTTTGTAATAACTGGCTCTCTCCACCGCTCTGACCAACTCTCATACCATGCCATCAGATGCAGACCCACTGCAAAGGCATCTAACCTCTGTGAACTGCTGCTCTATCTCCTATCTCTAAGCAATCACTTGATCTCTCTCCATAAGAGCACTATCCCTCTCTGAGTAGGCATTGTCCCTCTCTAGCCTCATCGCATCAAACTCCACTGTCATCACTCTGAGTCTCTCCTCTAGAACCTCCCTATCACCATCCCTAGGAGCATCCTCATCCTGTCTCCCCTCCACTATCCAATCCCTAAGCTATCTCTCCTACTCCTCCATCGGTGCCTCCTCCTCAACATCATCCTGTCCATATCTCGCCAAAATACCCAGAGGGTCAAAATCCATCTCCACATCCAAATCCTCTGCAACATCCTCTAATCCAGCATCCATATCTACGTGCTCCTCAACCACTACCTCCACTACAGCATGCTCACCACCAGCCTGTACATCTGCTCCACCTCTGATGTCCACCATCAGTACATCAACAACTACTGCCTCCTGAATAGGTGCATGTCCCCCTCTCCGTCCTCTCCATCCTAGTCTCCCACCTCTACCTCCACCTCTGCCATCATCTCCATCATCTCTACCACCAACTCTACCCACTCTGGCACCTCCACCTCTCCGTCGTCCTCTTAGCCCTGTGCCTCGTCTCTCCACTGGTGCTGGAAAATATGGATCTGTATAAGGAACAGGTCGATGCACTGCCCACCATGCATCATATGTAGCCGTAGTCCCTAGATCTGCTAATCCATCTCTCCACCCCCACTATACTGGCTGCAATGCCTATATATCTGCCTCGGCTGTAGTAACTGGTATCATGGGTCCCCACTATGGAACCTCTCTGGACGAACGAGCAAACTCTGCTATGCTCAGAGGCACATCTTGAACCTCTCCAAACTATCTCAGAACTCTGTCTGGCAAGTGTCGCTCAATGATGTGAACACTAGAAATAGTCCTCCCAATAAGTTATTGTGTTTTTCTGCAGAATGGAAAATGTATATCATCATCCTCCCACACCTCACAATCCATGTAAGGTCTCCATATAAACTGATCAAGTGTATCCAATGCATGTCTCCAATATCCTGTGTCTCCAACATGTGTATGAGTAATTTGTCCAGTATATTAGAACACATAGGGAAATCTCTGCTCTTGCTCTACTGTCACTAGAGGATGAAAGATCGCTATCCTCTCAAACCTCCATATCATCAGTAGTGTTGTCCCATAGCTCAATGACTGTGCATCTCTATACGCAATGTCATGTAGATGAAAATACAACATCCTGAGTAGACATGGACCCCATGCATATCTCATCTCACTCTCCAACATCCCAACCAACATCGCTCCCCATCCCACTGGAAAGCCATGACCTCGTCTATACGGAAGCACAATACCCCCAATCAATGTACATAGGATACAATCAATCCTATCGTATATGTCTGCTAACACTGGCCATCTAATCTTGTAGTGCTCGATGTCGAGCCTACTGATGTCATCAACTTGATAAAATCTCGCCAACTCAGTCAACCCTCACTGGGGATCATATGTAGCTCGCTCTCCCCTAATAGGTAGTCTCAAAATCTTGTACACATCCTCTAATGTGATAGTGGCCTCCCCAGTGGGCAAATGAAACGACGATGTCTCAAAATGCCATCGCTCGCACAGTGTCGTCAACATCCCCCTGTTCGCCCGAATGGCAGGCATAGACAAATAATGTCATAGACCTAGAACCCATAACAATCGAATCTTTGCAGAAGTCAAATTCTCTCTCGGATCAAATGTATCTGGTTGCGACTCCTGTGTATAAATCAGATCTAAAACCACTTGTATTTAAACCAAAATGTCTGAAAAATTTTCAAGTTTAACTTCGCAAAATTTTACCAGCCAAATGCGGCTCACATTGACAGATGCGGTGCATTTTTTTTAAATGCATTGCACAATGCCTCAGTTGCAGTGCATATTACACATGCGTCACATATTACCCACACCCCTATTCTTATACTACACATGCGGTTCACTAAACCACATGCGGTCATTTATTGCAAATGCGTTGCAGTTTTCTTAACCTACCTATTTTCAACACATGCGGGGCATTTTAACAAATGTGGTGCATTTTCATAGCCTACATTTCTACTACATATGCGGTCCCAAACGCATATGCAGTTCACGACCACACCTGTGTCTAACCCCCATACGGATGCGTTGCATGTTTACACATGCGGTGCACTATTCTTCAGATGCATGCATTTTTCTAAATCCTATTCTACCCTATGTGTGAATTTGCACATGTGTCATTTCGCAGTCAAATGCGGTGAATACGACAACATATGCGTCATTCACGATGCACCGCATTTGCTTGAATTTTTATCTATGCCTAGAAAAACATGCAAAAATATAATTTCAAAGATTCATTTTCAGGTACATACCGGTGGTCCTGCGTCGGCTGGCCGCCTAAAGGTCCGGATCTGATAACCGCGATGTTTCATGTACGGAATGGGTTCCATTTCGTCAGTTAGCCAGAGCAAATTCTTCTCTTTTTCAATCTCCTTCGGGTGCAAATGAATTAGGTTTAGCCCTAATTCCTATTTATAGGTGGGTTAAAAATGGCATTTCTTCTTACCTAATCTACTGGCCACATAACCTTTCAACTTCAAATGACTCCCATTCATCCGTATTAACTCCAAACTCATTTCCGTCGACTCCATAGCATTTCTGACTATCAAATTGACTTATCGGGAATATTTCCTGATTGTTTTTTAAACTTTCAAAAATTTGTCAATTTTCTCGAGGGGGCATACCTTAACCTGTTTCATGCTGGGGCACAATCGGGGCATATTTTCTTTGACACAATGCCGTACCAACATTGTATCAAAGAGGGGAAAACTGTAGATACCGAAAATTGGTCTAGGCCTGCGAGTACACATTTCAATATAATTTTCTATAGACCGTCTTCTTGATTAAATAATGTTAATTATTTAATTAGCCTTTCTAACACATATTTCCACTATTAATTAAATACCCCTTTTTAATTAATTCATTAATTCATTAAATCACCCTTTATTCAACTTGATTGATTAAATAAATCATATTTATTTAATTATGTTGCGAACTAATTAATTCTTCCCGCTTTATCTATCAATTAGATAATTTATTATTTAATTACCCCTTTATCATACTTTTCCAACTATAATTAAATATCTTTATTTAATTATTCATTTAACCCCCTTTATCTATAATTAAATATTTATTATTTAATTATTCACTTTATCCATTTAAAACAGTCAAATTAAATAAATTACTTTATTTATTTAATTAAAGTCTTATTTTTGAATGTTGAATTAAATTAACATTTTATTCATATTTATTAATTATGTCACATTCCTCTAACATTCAGTTATCTCAGTCATTCACTCACCTTCTGACTTGAGATCTATTTTTAGTTCTCTAGTTATCTCTTTAGTTTAAACACCAGTTTATCTCTGTGAGAGAACTCTCCATCACAACTAGTCAATGAACTCATGTTCTAACTCATGTTTGCATTCGAATGCATTTATTCTCCAACTTCTAACTTTGGATTTTGCATACAAAGTCTATTTCTTCTATTTTTGAAGATGAAGATTGGAACTCATGTTCTAACTCACGTTCTAAAATTAGTCTTTATCCTACAGTTGAACTTACATTCTAACTCGTGTTCTATCTGTCACATAACTCATTGCATGGCATTGACCAATCTCGTCCGTCGATCTCTCTTTCAATCTGAGCCAATCGTTTGAAAACACAAAATCTATAAAATGGCCTGTCATTATCATTATTCCTCCTCCCGAAATCATTATACTTTTGAGAAGAAACAATCTTCAATATTTTGCTTAGACATTCAACACAACTATACTTGCATTCAAGCACAAAAATCTGAGGGCAAGAACACTAAAAAGGCAAAATGGAGAAGAGCAATGGAGTTAATTCGAAAGGGTGAATGCATATTCGATGAGATCAATTCATTTTGTTAATTATTCATCATGTTTTCAATTTCATTCTTTATTGTTTGATTTTAGATTAGTTTTGATTTAGATTAGGATTAATATTGTTTGTTCTAGTTGCAGATCTTATTATCAGACAAATTTAATCTAATGTTACAAATATAATGGAAGAAAGTAAAATATTGTGCTTTTAGTCAAATTATTGATTTTATTTTAAATTAATATATTTGTTGGATCAACATATTTGATTTAAATAATATGTTTATTAAGATAAGTTAATTGTTTTAAAAATGATTATGTCGAAAAGAGGAAACAATATTTATTTTAAAATGATATGTACTGAATCGTAGAGGTAAATGTTTATTCTATTATTATTTAAAAGCAATTAGGAAATTAAATATTGAGTTTAAATTTCATCTTTTGTCTAAAAGAGACGTTATTAAATCAGTTTTATTGAGCAATAAATTACTGAATGATATTAAAGGAAGTGGATTTAGTAAGTCCAAATTAGATTTAATTCTTATTTAATTGCTCTTTGAAATATAAGTTTCTTCTGTTTCACTTTGGGGGAATTGTTTAGAAGCATTGATAAGTCTTCCAGATGGGGTTTTTAATTAGTTGGGGTTGTCATTTTGTGATTTCAACCATTAGTTTTTCTCTTGGGTAGTCTATGGTGCTTTGTCAGTGATTTATCCAATCTCCATGGACGGGGATGATTTGTGCCTCCTTTGGAAGGAGTGGATTATGTGAATTGTTGCCTCCAATGTTGGAGTGAGTTTTAGTATATGGTTCCTCCTAGAGTTGGAGTTTTTGTAATATCTATTTTGTATGCACTTGGGTACCCTTGGTGATTGGTTTGTATGTGTGTTGTCAAGTAGAGGAGTGGTTTCCATTAGGGGCCAGAGCCCATAAGAGGTAAGACTGGGTAACCTTCGGAGGTAGTTTAATCAAGTGATAACTAAAACAATGTACTTAGAAGATTAGGTAGTATTTCACACTAATCAAGATAAGTTCTAGCCTCACTCATAGTCGCAAGTGCTTGTTAAGGCTTGGGGTGAGCGGGAAGGCCTGGAATGGCAAGGTCATATATTTGGTCTTTATGATAGGTAATTGATTCTGTATTGGTAAGTATGAGGGTCGGGGGTTGGTTGAGGTTTCCAGGATATCCCTTAATTAGGGGGTCAAGACCTATGAAGGTCCGCAGTGTGTAACTCATGACGAGCTGTGCAATGACACTCTATCTAGGACAAAAAATGTTATTTGAGTTTATGTGTATGGTTCTCTTAACTTTCTTGGTCTATTTTATTCTGGAAGCAATGTAACCCATGTCAATAATGTATGGTGTACTTGTAATTGTTTGGTTCATGTGTTTGGTTGTATTCGTATGAGTCAGTATGAGTTATCTTGTGCCTAGAGGTAGATGGTCTTTTCTAGGGATCCTTGTTACTATCTCCTAGCATGGGGGTTGGGCCTTCGGGTACCACTTGGTTGGGTGGAATGTGCACCTTACTCCGTTGGGTTTTCTTCTTGTTCATCTGGACGAGATTTCTAGTTGGAGAGCTCATGGGATCCAGTTACTTTTCATGCTTATTTTTATTTCAATTGAATCTTTTAATTTATTACCCCTCATTTGTTATCGAGGTGGAAGATGTAATATGTAGCTATGCTTATCGGATTTACCTCATTCGGGGAATGAGAGATGTAATCTCCCTATTAAATTATTGTTAATTGTAATCTATGGTATCTCTTACTTTTATGATGTAATTTATCATGTATGGTTCATGTATGTGTTCTTAATTTCTTAAGCAAATAAATGTTATGGTTTTAATTCATTTTTTTTGTTTAGGTTCTAAAGTAAACTCAGTCTCGTAACCTTAGGGGTTGTTGGAAATGTGTAGTGAACTTGCATGTTAATTATACTTAAATAAAAAAAAATAGTTCATTTGAGTAGTTAGTTGCAACGTCCTCTAGGGTTATGTGGTGGGGCGTTACACATATGAAAGGAGTAACTCTTGTCATTTGCATGTCATGCAATTGAAAAACATAATTTAGATTTCATACCTTCACCTGCACTCTACATGTTAGACATGCATGTGGTTTTAAAAGTATTGAGAAGAAATGTGTGGATGTGGAAATATTGCCCTCTTTATTTATTTTTTGATTTTATCTTGTTTCTTGCAAATAGATTTTTATTCTTCAGTTTCTATAATAAAATAAAATAATAGTATTAACATATATCATTATGAAAACTTAATAATATTTAATGATAATATTAATTTTATTTCTCTACTATAATATTATTAACATTAAAATACAATGGTATTTATTAAAAAAAAAAATCTTATCATAATAGCAATACATTCGTGTGCTAAGTTTAAATCATGATCTAATGTTGATCTAAGCTCTTGAGGCTACTTATTTAGTGTATATTTTTATAACGATATTTTATTCTCATATAAATATATTTATGCATTATTCATAAAATAATGTAGTTATTCAAATATCATAATCCAAATTTCCTAATTTTATTCTCACATGTAAAATAACTACATGTGTCTAGATGAGTGTGTTGATTCCATCATGACCAGAACTTCCTCAATGATACTCTCTCTCCAACTTGAGATAATGTCAATGATTCCCATCACACGTACATAATTATTTGTTATTATATACTCATTCTTCTTTATGCTTCAACAATACTTAACACAGTCAGATTGTCTTTCCTAGTTTCTTTTTATTAAACAATTAATACAATAATCCAATGATTAAGATAGGTTAATTAAATAGAATGTGACACCTAAGTTCTATCACCTTTCTGAGATTGAAGACTACTAGAATAATTTTTTAAATGAACATGAAGTCAAAAAAAGGGATTGAATCAGACATACCTATATAAAATTTTAGATATTTGATTAAATTGGGATATCTAGGGAATTGATGATGATAAATAATATTTAGTTGACCCCATCTATTTTGATAATTTTTAAATGTAGCTAGTACTACCCATACATTGGGGTAATAGATAATTAAATACTATAGAGGAGAGAATGGTAGTAGTTCTCATAAGGTTACAAGAATGGGTAATGAATAAATCTTAAAAAAATTGACCCAAAAGTCCTTTGAGGAGAAAGATACTATGAAAGAAAAAGGAGAAAAGTAAACAAAGACAAGTCCCTATCAACCTTCATCCTTGAAAAGTTTTTAGACTACTAGCAAAAGAGGAGGTGATGAAGACCCTTTGAAGAAGAAAATTCGTGAGAAAAAATGTGAGGATTGCCCCATAGGAAAGGAAAATAAAGGGAAGGAGAGAAAAAATAAGAAATTAGAGGTCATTTAGGAGGAAGAAGATGAGGAAAAATCTATTGGTATTACTTAATCCCCTTCTCAAGTGAGTACCTATTCATCCTCCCCATCTTATTCATCACCAATTTCCTTACTGCCACACTCCCTCCAAACTCCTCCCATTCAATCTCATCCTACACTTCCTTTCTCACTTGATATCTCATCCTTTAATAAAGTTGGACCTTCATTCACACAACCTCCACCCATGAGACCATTGCAATTTTCTCCAAATATTTATAGTACCCCATATGGTTCCCCTTCTTCTTGGTTAAAACAAAAAAAATAAATGATAAGGAAGTTCAACCAGTTAAGCATTCATCAATTTGATGTTTCAATTTCACTTCAAAAATCACATCAACCAAAAAGGCAAAAACCATGCTTCCACATTGATGAAGGATTCCACCACTAGCAACATGTATGTAGAAGTGGTCCATCCCTCTGCAATGAAAGATATCAATGCAGTTTCTAAAAAGGATTTTAATAGTACTCAAATTAATGTTGGCCCCTCCTCTCACAATAGAGATATTCATAGTTTTCAAGTGTCAATGGCCTAGTTAGTGAGAAGGATAGAAAAATAAATCATTTATAAGGATTCAAACTCAAAAAATAGGTATAAATTCTAACTTCTTGCCTCAAATCTATAATTGGAAAAACCCATCCATTGGATTAAATAGATGCATCTTTTGATTCTAGTTTGGGAATTGGGAAATTATTAATTGATAAAATATGCAAGTATCAGTCCAATGGAAAAAGTGATTGAGAACTGGGCCAAATAAATAATAACCAAGTGGCTAAATTTTATTGAAGAAGAATATAAGACATATGATGAAATTAATATTTATATGATAGAGGAGAACATATGGATCAAGGTTGAAAAAAATATCTAATAAATGGTTGAGATGAGTAATGATGTACTCACTACAAAAAAGTGTTCTTAAATTTTGGTGAGAATAGATGCCTCCTATGGATAAAGATTGACAAATAGAAAATGTTAGCTATCAAGAATAATATCCAAGAGCACACTTACTTGTTCAAGGAGTTTAATCAACTAAAAATTGACATACAAATTGACTTTTTCTCTATTTGTTCAAATATCCAAATAAAGAGAAACTCTTAGGTTGTGGATGTTCATTTATCAAGAAAGAGTTTGAAGTAATGATAAAAAAGGAGTTTTACAATAATCAAAATATTTTATGTAGAATCAATGAGAAATATTAGTGGTGGAATGTTTTCATTTTTCTAGCTCTCTACCTCTGATTGTGTTTGAAAGTTGTAAAAAGTTGTCATTCTTACTAGTGTTTTGTAAAAAATTGCTTTTTATATGTCTTAAGGTAAAAAATCCTAAAATCCCTAACTCCACATTATACTTTTGTTCTTATACTTCATTAACTTGTTTACCAGATTCCTAATGCCCTATTTTTTTTTCTAAATCCCTTTTATATCGTGAGGTTACAAACCTCTTTTATCCTTTCCTAGTGTCCACTTAGTCAAATTACCACATGTGTATATTAGAAGAATTAAGTGAATCCAGGATAAGGCCTTTAGTGGTCCAACTATTTGCCATGTGTCTTGCTTCTATTTGTTTCCATGAGTCCACAGGCAATATTTTATTTAGTTAAAGGGAAGATACAAAACTATGAAAAGGGTAACACCTATCCTCATTACTATTCATTTTTGCATGTCCCCAAAAGCTTGTGCACAAAACAAAAAGGAGGCCATGGAACTATCGAAAGCATGAGATCTAGCATCTTCTTCACATATTTGTGTAAGTTTGTGGATTTCTTAGAGAAGTATTAGACACATCACCCTATGTGCAGAATTGTGGTAAGGTCAACACCTAGCATGATTTGGTGTGATTTCATAGTCCATGGATTCCTTAAAGACAACCAAATTATTAGGTTTAGAATTGTAGAAAAGAGACATGTGGATAACTCCCTACAATTTTATGAGTCTACAAGGATTTTCAAAGAGGGCCCAATGCATAAATACAAAATAGTAGAAGGATACCATGTGGACTTCTAGTTGATATCACATGCCTTTTTAAAGGATCTCTTCTTAGTGGATTCACTTGGAATACATGTAAATTCATATGACATGGAATTCCTCTATTGGTTGATATTTTCCAAAGAACATAAAAAATATTCAAATATATTCGAACCAATCTTGATTTTAGAATCTTTTTCTATGTTCAAAGATTGATGGATCACATTCAAATATGAGTAAAAGGTAGTTGAATGTGCCTAGATCATACAAATAAAGAGTAATGGTGGAAGTGACAAAATGCTACCTGATTTTTGCAAATATTTGACCCATAAGTATTATAATTTGATCAAGGAATGAAATCATTATGTGTTTCATAAAATTTGGAGAGGGAATTTTTAACAGTTTGAGAGTTTAGTAGCCAACTAGGGTTTCCAATGTGAAAGAAAAAGTACTTTTACACACTCAGGTCCTTGCTTGTGAAATTCTTAGAGCTTCTTGTATCTAATAGAATTGGTGAATCTAATAAATTATGGGTATGTGCAGGATCATGATGGGCCAAAAAGTGGCGATATGTAAGTGATATGATGGCCTGTGTGGCTGACGAATTTTTTTTTACCTAAATTTGATGAAACGAAAAGGGTTTTTAAAGGAGATTCTCAGCTTTCCACCAATATAAATTATGCTTTACTTTAAATTTAATAAATAATTATTATTCAATTTCTATTTGAATTATGACTAAAGTCCTTATTGATAGGCTAATTGAAAAACATCTATAGCTTTCAAATGGTATCACATTTTTTAAATCCAAAAAATGTGTCACATTCTATGCTTCGCATACTATAGGATTTAAAAAAAAAAATGAATTTCATGAAGTTTTGACCAAATTAAGGTGGTTAGACATATAAGTTATTTATATTTTTAAAAAGTTGTAATAAAAATTTCATAATTAATTATTTACTTGGAGAGAATTACAAAAAAACATGCATCACATCGGGACATGAGTCTTCTACTTATATCTAAAATATTATCATTTTATTGTGGTTAGGGTGGTTAGACAAACACGTACTTCTTATTTTTTCCCTAAAATTTTAGTACTACTGCATTGAAATTTCAAATTTTCTCCAAATAGATTTTTTTTTTTTAAAATAAACCTAGTAGTTTAGAAACTACATTCAATTTGCTACAGATTCTATTCTTACATATTTTTTAAATAATATAGATAACTTATTCAAATTTTTACGTCAAGTTGCCTAACTCTCATTTTTCTGAATTTTATCGCCACTTAAGAGCCTATTTTTTTCCATGATGATCCTGCACATACCCTTACCTAAAGAGAATATAGACCCTATATTTTCTAAAGAACCCTAGGTCAAGATTGAATTGTAGCCATGAGTCAACCAAAAAGCTAATCATCCTTGTCCAAAAGAACTCTTGATGAAGACCTAATTGTATAACTCCCTAGGTCTACTAAAAAAGCTATAGTGCCAACGAGCTTGGTGCTATAAGTGACTTGATTGATAATGGGAGGGAATGTAGGGATGCAAAGCTCCCTATAACTAGATGGAGTATCTTTACCCACTAGTACAATGAAAGGGTCTCTAGGGTTCCTATCTCAATGTATGGGTATATGACCTAGGAAATTTGACTGTCCCAAACATGTTTATAAATACGAAATTCATCAAGAATATAGCTAGGAATTATGATTAAAATTTGAAATAGTAGAAAATAGGGGAAGGGGGATTTCTATCCTTGAGGAGATAGGGTTCCTATTTCACACACTTGTTTCACTCAACGAAACCCTAGAGATCTCACCCTCAAGATGGAATGAAGGAAGGAGATCCACTAAAGGTTATCCTAGGGTATGCTTAATGACTAAAACGGGGGTTCACCACTAAGCTAGGGCTTGGAAAGACATGCAACATACAAGACCTAATTATGAAACTTAAAGATATGCAAGGCTACAATAAAGGACCTAGAAATCAATGCAAAAGGGAACAAAAAATTGAGAAATTAAAATGGTGTTCCTGGGAATCTGAATATGCTCAAAATAAGCTCTGAAACTTTTAAAATGTAGACTTTAGAGCACACTAGAACTCATATGCTAGGCTAGGCATATCAGTCTCAGTCTAGGGTTTCTAAAATATAACAAGAATCTAGCACTTAAGATTCAGGATCTTTAGAAATATGGAAAATTTCTAGTAATGGAACTCATACACCACTTTTGGCATATCAGTCTCATTTTATTTTTCAAAACTTCAAAGTCCAAATCTGCTCTCCAATCCCTACTCTTTCTTCCCAATCTAATTTCTAGATTTGAACCTATAAAAAGACCTGCAAAATAAAATATAGTGTTGATTTGCTTATGGGGGTTTTGCCTTGGTCAAACCCCTAGTTGGGTAGATCTTGATAGAAACAATGAATCTTGAATGTAAATGTGAATATAAACCCTAACCTTAAGTGTGTCTAAGATTAAGAAATCTAAAATTCAATACAACCCTTTTCTAATGTGCTAGAATGATGTGCATGAATGAAACATGAAGATGAATGACTCAATTTGGGAGATCTCTAATCACCCTAATAAGCCACAATAAGACATGTACCTTCCTTAGGCTGAAAGTAGAGTGATAATGGAGGATGGAATCACTTAGGAAACAAGTCATTAGTCTTGGGTTGATAGCTATTTGCATCTCCCCAACCTAGAATCCTTCAGGATTCACCATAGGCAACCATAATCAATCCTTTGCAATGATAGATCTTGAATGAAAGTGAGCTTGAAGACCAGCAAAAATACTTTAATGTCACTCCAAGCATTCAAATTTTCTTGCTACTTGATTTTGAATGATCTTTTGAAAGAATACTTGAATGCTTGTGGATGCTTAGATCTTGAATTGCTTTCTCTAGATTGCAAATAATGACTTAGAATCTTGTTTATATAGGCATTACACCTAATTTACCATTTATTAGATCTCAAAAGCTGACATCAACCAAAAATTTGAATTAAAAACTTGAATTTCTCGCTCAAACCCTAAAATAGGGCACATGAGACTCATATAACACTTGTGAAATATGGGTCCCACCTAGGGGGACTCATATGCCGAAGGTGGCGTATGAGTGCCACCCTAGTTTTGCGAGGTGGGCCAATGATGGGTTATTAGAAAATTTAATTCTTTTGATGATTTTGTTGGGATTTTAGTTGAAATAAGCCTCAAGATCTGAAATAAAGGGTCTTAGGGGCCTATTAATGATTATTTAAAGGGTCATGAATGCAAGGGTACCAAAATAGGTCCAAATTAAGCAAGGAATTGTACTATCTCCATCAAGGGAGTACAATTTATGTTGCCACATTTAGCCCCCACTTTAGTGCCCATATGAGTCTAAATGTATATGCAAGATAAAGGACTCTGAACAATAAACTTTGTTTCATAAAAGGATACTCATATGGATTCGTTTGAGAGCATGTGATAATGAAGCCCCCAATATACATCTATCTGCAAAACCACAATGTTAGGAACCGCATCCTACAATACATATTCATTATTTATTAAAAAATCCTCTTATCTAACTTCTTTATCAAATGAAATTAGAGGGTAGATGTATGCCCCCTTGATTTTGGTTGCTTTATGGAGGTGGAATCAAGGTAGCATTCTAACCATAACAAATTAGATAAGTTGTATCATAGGGTATATCCAAGTACCGTACCAAATTGTGATAGACATTTGATGAGAACAAGAGTGAAAACATGATTCCAATGCAATAGACAACATCGAAAATGGATTTTTCTAGCCTCTGGTATGTTAGTTTGAATTAAAAACACTTTTAACCCTAATATGTAAAATACCTAATTTAAACATATATAAGAGTAAAAAGGGAAGTAATTTGTAAGATTCATTTTGTCTTTTTACCTTCTTGTAGATTGACTTTTTTGGAGAGTGAGTGAAGATGTCGATCCATCGAGAATATGTGCCTCCAGGACTCAAGAGCCTACAGGAGGAGATAGCTCGAGGTGAGCTACAATATCAGGTAAGTTGATTTTTATACCTTAGCTTCATTTTAATGCATGTATGTTATATTTTATGCACTTTTAGATAGATTTAGGACCCTGGAAGAAAAAGTCGCAAAGCATCCCTTTTTTTTTCGCAAAGTGTCCCACTTTTTCACAAAGTGTCTCATTTCTTCATGAAGTGTCCCAAATCAGGAATAAAGTGTCTAGAACCCTTAGAAAAGTATCCTAGAACAACTTTAGCACACTTTTTGACTATTGATGTATAGATTTAATATTTTAGAATGCTTATAGGACATTTTTTTGTTTTTTTGTTAGATTCCACCTTAGTCACGACAATGTCTCAGTGACAGACAATTATATTGCTTACAAATTCTTGTCTTGACATTATAAGAGGTAGATACTTAGACCTTACAGGCCATTGGACTATACTAGGCATACCTCATGCCTCCCATGAGGTACCATGATGCTATGTTGATGGCGCTTGTGGAGAGATGGGATGCAAACACTTGTACATTTCATCTACCTATAGGCGAGATGGCGATCAACCTAGAAGATGTACATCACATTCTTTGAGTTTTGATTCAAGGTAAGCAAGTCTGTTTTGCAAGGGATCAATCATTTTGTGAGATGAAATATAATATTAATTTTTGCCTTGGAGGTATTATTTGGGATGAGATCGTGGGGCCACACATTGAGCTATCATGACTACTCTACTCATTATCACCACTTTTGATAAAAATCAAGATTTTTACAAAGGCATTAGTACTCATCTCTGATGGTCAGGGAGCACATCTAGATAGAGAAATAGTCCATGTGATATGACAGATGGTGCACCAGAGGACCATATATACCTATGGTTGTAGCATCCTTGCACATTTTTATTATAATCTAGGGTGGATTTCATACCACGAGGTTGACAACATGGTACATTATACACTACTGCAAGTGTGGTGCTTGTAGCATATCACATGCACTAGGCCAACAAGGTTTCTATCTATATCATCCCTAGGATATCCACACACATTCAACTACCCACTAAGATGGTCATGGCAATATGGGGAATTGCATTTTTGGAGAGTTTGATTTGACCAGCTAGATCAAGATAAGGTCCTTTGGAGACCATACTATTTGATACCATAGTGGCTAGATGATACCCAGTCGCTAAGGAGGTGGTGCTGCCACAATAGTGGTTTACACTTTTTGTGAGATCCTGATTTTTGCTAAAATCACATATTTTTAGAAAATATAATGATTTAATCCTTGAAAAGTTCCATTTATAGGATTCCAATTGAAGAGGGTTTGATAAAACTACCTTATACCAAGCCCCCTTGGATAGAACCCCACTAGTTTTAAACCATACCTATAATGGAGTCTCCTTTACACCTATCAAAATGCTGATAATTAACCACTTTTGATTTACCTTTTGGGGGATCAAATGAATTCAATTAAAATTTATTTTTTGTAAGTATGTAGTCCTTATTATAAGCTTCCAAAAAAGTATAATTTTAATTAAATTAAATTTGATTATTATATTTATTTTTTATTTCTTGTGAATGTAGGTTTTTCACCAAAAATCAAGCTCTTTATTCTGCACATGTGGAAAAATAGAATATTATCAAAAAAAAAAATGTTTAGGTTGGGTATTGATGTCCTTGATCCATTAAAAAATAAAATATTTTGATACATACAGAGAAAGTTATGTTGTATATAGCTCGCCTATGTCTGAATTGTAATTGGTTTGACTTTGAAACTTGATTAAGAAAAAAATATTTAATAAAACACTATCAAACCAAATGAACTGGTGAGATATCATAGTTACAAATCTAAATTTGAAAAAATTATAATTTTATCCTTCATACAAAAAATTTTATGTTGTATATGGTGAGCATCACTCCAAAAAATGTTGTTTACTGATAAAAACTAGTTTTCGAAGGAGATGAAAAAAAAAAGTACAATCTGATTCCAAAAAATTTGAAAAAAATATATTTAGAATCTATAGACAAAACTTCACAAATCACTAGTTTCCATCATCTTCAAATTCCTCACAGTTTATCCACTATAGGAGCCCGAATGTGAAGATTTAGTTAAAAAAAACAATTCAATGTCTAGTTTGCCCAAAAATTGTAAACCAGTATTGTGGGATCACTCGAGGATGTAGAGGGATAGGTTTCTTTTGGGTTGACAACAAAAAAAATAGGAGAAGGGGGATTTCTATCCTTGAAGAGATAGGGTTCCTATTTCACACACTTGTTTCACTCAAGGGTATGTGTAGGATCATCATGGAAAAAATAAGCCCTTAACTGGCAATGAAAATTCAGAAAATTAGAGTTGGGAAACTTGACATAAAAATTTGAATAAGTTATCTATATTATTTAAAAAATATGTAAGAATAGAATCTGTGTAAAATTGAATGTAGTTTCTAAACTACTAGGTTAATTTTTGAAAAAAAAAATCTATTTGGTGAAAATTTGAAATTTCAATGCAATAGTACTAAAATTTCAGCAAAAAAATAAGAAGTAGGTGTTTGTCTGACCACCCTAACCATAATAAAATAATAATATTTTTTTATAAGATTTTAGATATAATTAGAGGACTCATGTCCGGATGTGATGCATATTTTTTTGTAATTTTTTTCAAATAAATAATTAATTATGAATTTTTTATTAAAAATAAAATTAAATATAAAAACTAGTATGTCTGACCACCTTAACTTGGTCAAAACTTAATGGAATTCATTTTTATTTTTTTAATCCTATAGTATGTGAAGCATAGAATGTGATGCATGTTTTGGATTCAAAAAATGTGATACCGTTTGAAAGCTATAGATGTTTTTCTATCAGACTATCAATCAGGACTTTAGTCGTAATTCTAATAAAAAATAAATAATAATTATTTATTAGATTCTAAGTAAAATATAATTTATATTGGTAGAAAGCTGAGAAGCTCCTTTACAAACCATTTTCGTTTCATCAATTTTAGGTAAAATAAAAGTTGTCAGCCACATGGGCGAAGTCTGGAAAAGCAAGGTAAGTTGTTAAACATGTTTTACGTGTTGACTTTTTAGGATTGGTAGGTTCGAACCAAATCCTAAGCCTAATCCCTAGGCATTAAATTTTGTGTCAGAATATCGAATATCTGATTCAAATCGGATATCCGATTCAAATCCAATATCGGATTTGAATTCGATATATGATATCTTTTAGATCAGTTTTAAAACAATTTATACAATCTTTAATATATGATTTAAAAATGCAATTAAGTTTATAATTTAATATATATAATATCCAATAAAGTTTATAATGTAATATATTTAATATACAATTTATGATAATCTCTTACCGAATTATGTATTTAATATATAATATATTATTAAATGTATAATATTTAAATATTATTTCAATATTTTAGTTAATCTATAAATATTTTAATAATTTCAATATTTTAGTTAATCCATAAATATTTAAATATATATATATACCAATTTATAAAATATTTAAATATTATCTCTTTCCCTCTCGCTCTCTCCACCTCTATCTCTCTCAAGTCTCTCACTCAATCACTCAATCACTCCTCTCTCTCTCTCACTCTCCCCTCTCCTTATCACTCCCTCTCCTTCTCACTCCCTCTCCTTATATCTCTCCCTCTCCCTCTCCCTCTCTCCCTCCCTCTCTCTCTCTCTCTC
>CM021109.1:556335339-556427646 GCA_007115665.2 Sequoiadendron giganteum | reverse complement strand
TATCATTTGACAAATTTTGCACTATTCCTGGCATGATTGATCATGGACCTGCTGCAACAATAGGCAACTCTGATCCTTTCAGAGAAGTATGTGACAAATTACAATAATATCGATTGGTTATTCTAAGAATATTTTCTATTGTATGTAGTTTAACTGCTACCTTGATGGTTTGTACAGGTGCTTGTCACTCCAAAACACCAACATACTACTCTTGTGGAAGACTGTGCCCTGAATGCCTCAAATAGGCAAATTTTGTAAAAATTGAATTTTGAAATGTGAAACAATGTAAACAAGTCATAACTGTGTATAGGCATAATCTATATCCAGTGATGTTTTTTGAAATACGGTTCAAATGTCTGGCATTGTATAAAGGGTATATTTAAAATGTAAAAATACTTTTGTACTTAATCGAGCTACAACCGGAGGTTTTCTTCCTAGTTCTTTCCTGTCGGTATGCTCGTTTGAAGCAGGTTTTGTAATATCTCCTATTTATATATAAAAAATTACAGTGGCTTGCCACTTTTTCAAAAAACAAAAAAGTAAAAAGTTCATTGTGAATTTCATTTCCCATGTAATTGATTCAAGTTGATTAGGTAAGAGTTTTTTGATGCAAGAGCTAGGACTTGCATAATATTGATCCAACCTTAAATATTTATGCCCCCACAATTCATTGACATTAGCACTTTTGACTCTTAAGAGAAATAGTCCGTCAAAGATTGCTGCCTTTTAGCACTTTGGACTCTTAAGGGAAAATGTCGCTCCAATGCAGCTCAGAGCGATTCAGCATATTTGGGTGCAAAAGAGAACCATACCTAATGTAAACGTACCCATCCAGACATGTTGGAACAGTCTGTTGGGTCGTACGAGTTCGAGAATGAAAGTTGCACCACTTTGCAACTTTACACTGCTTGCATTTGGCAACTTTTCCCTCAACTGAAAACTCATCACCACGGAAAAATGCCTTCGATATAGCAAAAAATAAGAGAGGTTATTGTAGATGGTCTCAACATGATCCCATATCCTAGGACGAAGAGTCTGTAAGCATCACAATTTCTGAGAAATAGTCTGTCAAAATTTTGTGCCTTTTAGCACTTTGGACTCTTAAGGGAAAATGCCGCTCCAATGCAGCTCAGAGCAATTCGGTGTATTTGGATGCAAAAGAGAGCCATACCTAGCATAAACGTACCCATCCAAATGTGTTGGAATTTTCTATTAGGTCATGCGAGTTTGAGAATGAAATTTGCACCACTTTGCAACTTTACACTACTTGCATCTGGCAACTTTTCCCTCAACTGAAAACTCATCACCACGAGAAAACACCTTTGAGATAGCAAAAATTGACAAAGGTTATTGTAGATGTTCTCAACATGATCCCATATCCTCAGACGAAGATTCTGTAAGAATCACGGTTTTCAAGAAATAGTCCATGAAAGAATGCTGTCTTTTAGCACTTTGGACTCTTAAGGGAAAACGTCGCTCCAATGCAGCTCAGAGCAATTCGGCGTATTTGGGGGAAAAAGAGAACCATACCTAGCGTAAATGTACCCATCCGGATGTGTTGGAATAGTCCATTGTGTTGTACAAGTTTGAAAATGAAAGTTGCACCACTTTGCAACTTTATACTACTTGCATCTGGCAACTTTTCCCTCAACAGAAAACTCATCACCATGGGAAAACACTTTCAAGATAGAAAAAACTGAGAGAGGTTATTGTAGATGGTCTCAACATGATCCCATACCCTCAGATGAAGAGTCTATAAGAATCACGGTTTCCAAGAAATAGTCTGTCAAAGATTGCTGCCTTTTAACACTTTGGACTCTTAAGGGAAAATGCTGCTCCAATGCAGCTCAAAGCGATTCGGCGTATTTGGGTGCAAAAGAGAGCTATACCTAGCATAAACGTACCCATCCAAATGTGTTGGAATAGTTCATTTGGTCGTACGAGTTCGGGAATAAAATTTGCACCACCTTGCAACTTTACACTACTTGCATCTAGCAACGTTTCCCTCAACTGAAAACTCATCACCACGGGAAAATGCCTTTGAGATAGAAAAAATTGAGAGAGGTTATTGTAGATGGTCTCAACATGATCCCATATCCTTAGAAAAAGAGTTTGTAAGCATCATGGTTTCCAATAAATAGTCCTTCAAAGATTGTTGTCTTTTAGCACTTTGGACTCTTAAGGGAAAACGTCGCTCCAATGCACCTCGAAGTGATTCAACATATTTGGGTGCAAAAGAGAACCATACCTAGCATAAATGTACCCATTTGGACATGTTGGAATAGTCTGTTGGGTCGTTTGAGTTTGAGAATGAAAGTTGCACCACTTTGCAACTTTACACTGCTTGCATTTGGCAACTTTTCCCTCAACTGAAAACTCATCACCACAGGAAAATGCCTTCAAGATAGAAGAAAAAGAGAGAGTTTATTGTAGATTGTTTCAACACGATCCCATATCCTCAGGCGAAGAGTCTATAAGCATCACGGTTTCTGATAAAAATTCCATCAAAGTTTTCTGCCTTTTAGCACTTTGGACTCTTAAGGGAAAACACTGCTCCAATGTAGCTCAGAGCGATTCGGCGTATTTGGGTGCAAAAGAGAACCTTACCTAGCGTAAACATACCCATCCAGACATGTTGGAATAGTCCATTAGGTCGTACGAGTTCGAGAATGAAAGTTGCACCACTTTGCAACTTTACACTACTTGCATCTGGCAATGTTTCCCTCAACTGAAAACTCATCACCACGGGAAAACGCCTTCAAGATAGAAAAAATTGAGAGAGGTTATTATAGATGGTCTCAAAAAGATCCCATATCCTCAGACAAAGATTCTGTAAGCATCACAGTTTTTGAGAAATAGTCTGTCAAAGATTGCTGCCTTTTAGCACTTTGGACTCTTAAGGGAAAACGTCGCTCCAATGCAGTTTAGAGTGATTCAGCATATTTGGGTGCAAAAGAGAACCATACCTAGCATAAACGTACCCATCCAGACATGTTGGAACAGTTCGTTGGGTCGTACAAGTTCGAGAATAAAATTTGTACCACTTTGCAACTTTACACTACTTGCATCTGGCAACTTTTCCCTCAACTGAAAACTCATCACCATGGAAAAATGCCTTCGAGATAGAAAAAACTTAGAGGTTATTGTAGATAGTCTCAACATGATCCCATATCCTCAGATGAAGAGTCTGTAAGCATCATGGTTTCTGAGAAATAGTCTGTCAAATATTGCTATCTTTTAGCACTTTGGACTCTTAAGGGAAAATGCCGCTCCAATGCAGTTCAGAGTGATTCGGCGTATTTGGGTACAAAAGAGAACCATACCTAACATAAATGTACCCATCCAGACATGTTGGAATAGTTTGTTGGGTTGTACAAGTTGGAGAATGAAATTTGCACCACTTTGCAACTTTACACCTCTGTAGAGATTTAGGGATGTCCTCTTCAGATCACTCTATTCTGAATAGGTTTGCGGAGCTACCAATGTTAAATTCAAGTTGACTGACTTTGAGAAAATCATATCCCAGTGAACACGATAGAGGTCCCACTTCTTCTTGAATGCAGGAGCACCATCTGACCCTTTATCTCCATTCCTCTTGAAGCATTCTTTATTTCCTCCTTTCCTTCCTTCTTCGAGGATTGAGCGGAAAGAATATGAATGTCTTCATTTGTAGCGCTTCGTCCAATACCTCTCACAACCAACCTTGACTCCTCTTGAACACAGTCAACCCTCAACCAATCAAACTTGGGAAGTTTCGATCTCATGTTGATTCCTTGAATGTAAGACTCCTAAGATGAAGGAAGACCATTAAGAGCCAACATGGTCAAATCTTTGTCATCAACAATATGACCATTTCTCTCTCTGTCTTCAACTTAGAGATTAGATAATACAACTGAAAGCACTCAAAAAATGAAACACATAAGACGATAAACACAACAAGAAATTTTCTTACAACTCAGGCCCAGCTCATGGTTGAATTTGATACAATGAATAATAGCACCTCTCATAGATGCAAAGATACAATCGAATATGCTTCTCCTTGAAATTGGCCTCCTGCTGCAAGATGAAGCGTTGCTGCTCAAGTGCAAACTTTTGCTTGGATTGCAAATTATGCTGAATGAACTTGATTGAGGAAATGAACAAACATCACCTCGTATTTATACAAAATAAGGTGACCTCCTTGAAGGAGGTCACCTTATTTTGTATAAATACGAGGTGATGTCAAGGAGGTCACCTTATTTTGTATAAATACGAGGTGATGTTTGTTCATTTCCTCAATCAAGTTCATTCAGCATAAATTACAAAATAATATCAAGGAAGGTCGGCCTCATCCCTTTAAATAAAATGAGTATAAATTAAATAGCCATAGCCTATCATTTAATTTATTACAACTTAATGTGATTGCTATCATGTATGAAAAATGTGGTAGCATAGACAAGGCAGTGGACTATTTGAAAAAAAGCTTCAAATAAATGTGGTCTCATAGAATTCAATGACAAACAAATCCAATTGACAACTGCTCATAGTTTTTAGTTATGCAATGTGAAGTAATTGCATAACTACTTAGGTTGACTTTGTAAGAACTCTATTGTAATTGAAAAAATTTCATCTATGAACATCTAGTTGTTAGTTATGCAATTTGAAGTAATGATTTGAGTTTGAAAGATGTGTAATGCAATGTAATCAGTGATATAAATATAAAATACATAATATAACCATTCAGTTTTAAGCTATTGTACATTGATATTTAACCATTGCTCAAGATAAAATTTTCAAAGAGTTTAATCATGCACATGAGGAACAAATTAAATTTCGATTGTCAACTTCTCTATATCAAATTATCCAATAATCAAGTGTATGTCCATATACAAAAATGGCATCGACGCCAACTCAAACAAAGTTTTACAAAATATGGCATATACCATCTCAATATGTATTCAAAATTTACATGCCAAAATGTCTATCTCATCCTAAACTACTGGTGGATCATCAAAAGGGAGCCTCTTTGAAGCACTCATTGGCTCTGAAGGTAGCTGCACAAGAAAAATTCAAACCACAATTGAGATTAGTTATACTATATAATTTAAAATCGAATAATTAACATCAAAATCAATATACATTGAATTTTAATTGAACTCTAAAATTGAAATCTTGATTACCTGAAATATGTGTCTCTTCAAAGGGTCAGGAGTCCTAGAATATACCAAATCAACTTTTGAAATGCCAATCTATATATGTGAACAAAAACATAAAATTGATCCAAATTCGCATACGATTATTGGTAATAGGAACTTATTTACCAAACACAAAATAAAATAAGCACATACCTCTTTAGGTTGATCTTATTCTTTATCTCCTTTAGGTGTTTCGACACCTCTTGCTTGAGGTGTTTCAACACCTATTCGTTGAGGTGTTCCAATAACTACTCCTTTAGGCGGTGTGTCCCTTGTCATCATATCTGTATAGCTCATAATTGCATGTACATAAAATTGACAAGTACATATGAAACTACCAATCTATGTTGACATATGTATAATCAATATAAGATCTTAAAAATCTTAATTCAATCCAATTTTAGTTCAATTACCTTCCCCTTATCTAGATTTGTGCCTCCATAGTCTGGACGAGGCTGCACCTCACTCGCACTAGGCATTTCCTACAGGAGGAAAACAAGATAAACATATAAGTTATTGTGAACCCCTAAACCTACATATGCACAAAGAAGTCAAACATTGTTAGTGTTAGATCAAGAATGCATGTAAAGATTTGAAGGATTCCCCATGAAATCCACCTATTAAGCTAAAATTAGGAAAATGAAGAACATAAAGCAAGAAACTTGAATTAAATCCTAATTAAGCAAATAAGTTAAAGATCTTATGGGGGAATTGGTGCCAATGATGTGTTGCAATTGGCCCTTTCCCAATTCCTAAGTTGCAATGTGGTTGATAAAGAGAATGGTCAAATCTCCAAAGAGATTTGAGCATAACCTTGATGCAAAATGTGAAATGTTGTGAATGCTTGGGTCAAATGGGCAAAATTAGTTCTCAATTGGAGAGAGTAACTTTGCATATGAGTTGTGGATGAAGATTGAGGAGAAGAGTCTCTAATTTATAGATTCAAATCTTGGAAGAATGAGCAAGATTGAGCAATGTGGGATAAAAGATCATCAAATGGCATTGTGCCACTTGTCCACATGTGATTGGATGAGGAATGTGCAAGTTTTGGCCAATGTGCCAATGAATGCAATTAGGTGGCATTTCAAACTTGAGAAATGACATGTTGAAGGGGGAAAAGGAATGAAGTTAATGTCACTTGGCTCAAGGTCAAGGACATGTAAGAGGCTTTTAATGCCTTGTTGGAAGGACCAAGTCCATTTGGACTTTTTGAATTCAAAAGAGGAATATTCCCTTTTTGATGCTTTGTGAGGAAAAATAGGAGAATTAATAAATCAAAGTAATTGATTTATTGTGCAAGTTGCATTCTCTAGAGAATTTTAGTGAGAAGGATTAACTTAATCAATGTTTTGATTAACTTAATGAAGAATTAGGTGATGTGACAATTTAGACTTAGATTTATGAATTGATTTAAGTCAGAAATTGAGAGGAAATGATTCATTAAATAAATGATTTGATTTATTTAATAAAGAAGGAATGTTTTAGATTAAATCAAATAAGGTTTAATTTATTTAATTTAATAGGACGACTTTAGAGAATTCAATCAAATAAAATGATTTATTTAATTAAACAGAGATGTAAGGTTAATTAAATTAAATTGATTAATTTAATCAGAGGAGGTGATAGACTTAATTAGATAAATAATGATTCATTAGATTAAGGGATAGAATTATGATGAAATGCTGAGAATTTGATTTGAGAGGAAATGTTGTTAGTAATTGGGATCAGGTGTGCCAAAATGAATTTGTACATTTTCCATGTCTACATTTTGCCCCTCTTTGAAGCAATGTACTTATTGCTTTGATTCAAAGAATAAACTGTTGTGATCGAAGGTCTGGGATTTTGAACTTTTTAGATGCCCCACTACTGCCCCAGTAGAAGGATATTGCTGGATATTGACCCCTCGAGAGATCGGATGAAAATTTTGTATTTTTGGATGGTCTCGCGAAAAAGATGACAAGCTGCCCGACAAGCCAGAAATGCCCCAAAATGCCAGAAAACTACTTTAAAATGCCAGAAGGGATAGAAAACAACTCTCAATTGGACGAAAACGAGCTCAAGGGACCAAAACCCAAGCTGGGAGGTCAAATTAGGTCAAAAAACCCTAATTTTCAAGCTTAAATAGACCGCGAGGGGTCATTTTCAATTCATTTTGCAATCTTAGCCTTTGGAAAATTTCAAATTTTAGCTCTGAGTTTGAGTGGAAATGGCGCAACAACAGCTTCCCAAGCACGTGATTGAGAGGGTTCGGACACATCAGCAGCCAGTCGGTGCAGGACCTATGGTATGTACCCCTATCCGTCTTTTAATTTTATCATTTTATGTGCATTAAATAGGGTTTAGACTTTTTACCAACCGTGCGGTGCCATATGGCACTGTGAAAAATGTCTTATCGCAACCGCGCAGTGGTATATTGCATCGCATCTGCGAAGTGCCTCGCGTGGGCCAGTTTGCAATTTGGCATTTGGTTGGCTGAAAGTCTGCCACATGTCCATTCTTCATCGCCCGGCTCAGTTAGGAATTTAGGGTTTGCGTCAAACAAGACCGCATATGAAAAGTGCACCACACGGGTCACTTTGCAACCGCCAAAATGACAAACTCCACTGCGATGGTGCAATTTGGAACTTTCCAAACAGCGCCGCACCTGCAAACAATGCCACACTTGCCAATTTGAGGTAGATTTTGACTTTTAAAGATTTATTTTCCTGACACGACTGCCTTTCCTATGCAGGAGGAGTCTGGTGTACTCTATTCACGGGAGCACCGATGGCCAGTGCTTAGTAGATCAGGGGCTATGCCTGAGCTGGTCCAAGAGCATCTTGGTGCCATTAGCCTTTGGTACATTGCATATGCCCCTCCTATTCGGGCTCACCTAGGCATGCTTACGGCTCTGGCATAGCGAGACCTCCTCATTCCATCTTCCTACTAGCGAGGCCACTATTACACTTAAGGATGTATGGCGCATCCTTTGCTTACCCATTCACGGGACTCGAGTTATTTATGATCTAGATGCCTGCAGAGAGGCCTGTTACGGGGTGATGGAGATGGACATTATTGAGTTCTGCGATGGTCAGATTGATCTAGAGTTATACCTTGACCGAGTGCACACGTACCTACTGATCATTGCTGCTATTATCTTAGGCCTTGTGGTACCTGATCGGTGGGGCCGATATTTTAGTTCAGGATGGGGACTTGCATGGGATCAAATGGTCCATTAGAGGGAGTGCTTTGTGTGGGGTCTGGTACTACTAGCGTCCGTTTATAGAGACCTTCATGAGTTTGTTTACATGGACAATAGGTCCATTGGGGCAGGAGGCACCTTAATGCATGTGTGGGGATGGGAGAGGATCTCAGTGCTTCGTCCAGACATCACACCAGTTCCATTAGAGACAAATGACCCCCTTGTTTGGTGGTATGGTGGGGCATTGATGCATTTTTCCTTTACTGGAGCAGGTGGTATTGCATATTGGCAGCATGGTCTTGATGAGATGAGAGAGTTCGTTTGGAGACCGTGGATGGATATTGGTTCGTGGATAGATGATGACCAGCAGCTCTTCCTTGCCCAGTAGGACAGATTGATGCAGGGTCGAGAGCACACCATGATTGAGAGGTACCTTCCGGGCAAGGTTGCTCATCAATTCAGGGAGGTACAGGATAGGCCCGATGACCAGTATGTGGCCATCTTTGCACGCACTGCCAGAGAGATAGCATGGGGCCAGCCCATCTTGGTAGACGAGGCAGTATCCTCATTTAGGTAGTTAGTGGCTCGGCCATGGCCATATGATCAGGGGCCGACAGATGTAGGAGTCACCGTAGCTTATAGGGCATGGTTCAGACCTCCTCTTAGATTGACAGTTCTATGTGCAGTTGTCCCACAACGCAGATGCAGGGTCTGGGCAGGTGGCAGGGGGTGAGGTAGAGGACGAGGTGAGGCACCTCCTCATCAGACACCTCCTAGGGACGGGGCCCAGTAGTCACATGTCCGAGTAGGAGATCAGGGTGGTCAGCCAAGGGTAGATCCTCAGCATCAGCTGGCAAGGCAGCCGGCAGGGCAGCCAGCAGGACAACCAGCAAGACAGCTAGCCGGACAGCCCGATCACCGAGATGTGTCGATTCAACAGCTACAGGGGTAGATACAGGTTCTGACTGCGGATAGAGACCAAGCACAATCCGAGAGGGATCAGGAGATAGGCCAGCGATGGCAGTTAGAGAGTGTAGCGTCCTCATCTTGGGCTTGATCGATTGATATTTGGGATTATAGAGAGTCTATCAGAGAGGCCGAGTACTATCGGCATCATTATCAATAGGTAGTGCCATCAGACCGCAGAGTGCTAGAATTTTCCCAGCAAATCGGGAGGTGACCAGTAGAGGCACATGGTGAGAGACAGGATGGGGAGGGCAACAGCCAGCAGGGCCCGCCCCCTTTTTGATCATAGGACAATTTTGCTTCATTTTTGATATATGGGCTGTAGTATTTTGGCCTTATTGTATTATGTATCCGATGGACACCTGATCTGATTCTATATCATAACAGTGATTTTTTATGATATATATGAGATGATTCGCCCTTTTATGATGTACATGAAAATATGTGATGTTATGAAATGTTTCTATCCTTATGGTTCATGTGATGCAGTGTATGTAATGAATGCATTTATTTTTGTATTTTTCATGCTTTAAATGATGTAATGCGTATTAATGATGGTAATGGATGGAAATGGTAATGGTAATGGTTGCAGATGATAATGCATGATGTAATGATGTCTTAAGATGTTTAGAATAATGAATTCATATTATTCCTCATAACTTAAGATATTGATATGGTATAATGCTCTTCTAATGTTAACTATCTGGTGGATGCAAGATGTATGCATGAGCGATGTTTTGATTACTGTTATAATACCATGTTAGTGTGGAAATAAGATAAAAGAAATGTAGAATTAATGAGTTAGTGAGGATGATGATGGTGATTTGCATTGCATATAGGAATTGAGATTTTCAAAGGGTCAATTGCATTATGTTTGATAACGTACATAGGTATGATGCATCAAGGTATTAAGAACCAAGATGGCGTGGTACCTAGTGTGATGGACTTTGAATTGAAACTCAGATAGGTGTATTATTGTTCACACTTAGCATACATACTTTATTCAGGATGTAGTTCAGACATTCTAAATATCTCGGACCAAAACATAGAAAAGCAAGCTTTCCTATGTGGTCAACAAAATATTTAAAATATCCTCCCTACAAACCAAACAAAACATGCATAACTAAGTTATTTTACAAGCATATCCCACAAGCATAGTAGATAAAAGATAATGATCACTACCCCATTCCTTTCTCTCTAAACCTATTTTGTTTAGGCATCATTGAGAGGTCCTTGGAATGAGCACAAAATAAGATAAGTCAAAAAGACCAAAATAAAGTAAACAAACAAGCTAATGTTCTTCATACCGCTAGCCAAGAATAACTACTGTGAGGGTTACTTGATGCTTATGTCCATCACAGGAAAGCTTCATCCTATAACATGTAGTGATCAGGGTTTTGATGGGGCTGATTGGGTGATAAGCTATTGATACTCTGAGTTGACCAACTTGCTGACTTACTCCTCTAGACTTGAGACTTTGATGATTAAGGTGTTCACTTTGAGACCTACTAAACTTGCTTCTGTCTGACTCACCAAAGGGTGAAGGTGATGATGATTTATTATGAGTGATGACAATCATGGGTGAAAGCGAGATCAAATGGATGCACCATGTTAGATTTTTTCAAATGTTTTGAGGCTGTTTTTGGTATTTTCAAGATTTATGACGAACAAACTAACTTAAAGACCTATCTTAGGGGTCTCAGGAGCTGATCCATAGATTAGTCTTGCCTGTGTTATATACACAGAGACCATGTAGTTCGAATGGTGGTGGACTAACTTGATGATAAGATGGTCAAACGGGTTGCCATTTTATTGCCTAAAGGACTGACTTAAGATGCAGACTAGATGGGAAAAGGTATTGCCAATGCGATGGACGCCTAAGGGACTGATCCTAGATGTAGAATAGATGGGAAAATGGATTTCCAATGTGACAGACACCTAAGGGACTGACCCTAGATGCAGACTAGATGGGAAAACAGATTGCCAATACGACAGATGCCTAAAGGACTGACCTAACCGTCTCGGAGGATGATCAAAGATTAACCTTACCTATGTTCAAGCTCAGAGACGATGTAGTTCGATAAGGTGAAAGAATGACAAGACTCAATGATGAAATTTTGAAGATTTTTTGATATTTTGACATGTTTTTGGATTTTTGAATGATTTGGATGTTTTTGATTTTTAGATGATTTTTTTGATGAATTTTGGAAAAAGATCATGAGAATGTACACAAATCCGATCCGATGTTGCGAGAATGTGCCCCCAGTGTGGTACGATAGACTACTTTGATCAAGGTAGGACAGACTGACCTTAGAAATGCCAAGTAGTTCCATGGTGGAATATGGTGTAGATACCAACGTAGGCTATGGTATGGATGCGAGTGGATGAGTGGATGAATGAGTGATGGAATGAGTGATGGAATGAGTCGTACAAATCCTAGTAGATGGGGAAGGTGCTTTATTTACACTTGGTGTCTATTTGCCAGATTTTCACCAAGGTACTTGCCCAAAGCGCCACTGAAGTGGTTTTCACTAGAGGACGAATTATTTTCTTTTTACTATTTTCAATCCTTTTTCTGATGATTTTTTTTGGATTTTTTGGATTTTTTTATTTTTTTTGTTGTCACCAAGACGCCTGTTTGCTAGGTTTTCATCAAGGTAACCATTTTTGCAACACTTTTTCTTATTGTTTTTTGTATTTTTTGGTTCTATACCTTGCAAGATTTAGGCATAAAACTTTTTGAGGTGTGAACTGTTCATGGGCTCTTGCAGGGGCTCACCTTCTGGTGTCAACAACTGATATGCCCCCGATTTGTAGCTTGTAGTGATGATAAAGGGTCCCTGATAGTTGGGCTCAAACTTTCCATTTGTATCTAGATTTGGCACGTTCTTTTGGTTTTCTTTTAGCACGAGGTCACCAACTTGGAAAGTGCATTGTCTGATCTTCTTGTTATAGCTCCTTTTTAGGCGATTCTGGTACACTTGTAGATGATTAAGGGAATCCATGCACCTTTCATCTAGTAATTCCAGCTCATTGAGTCTTGTGACCCTGTATTCCTCATTTGTGATGAGGTTTTGCAGTGATATCCTCAGTGACGGAGCTCGATCTCAATAGGGAGGATGGCTTCTGATCCGTAGACCAGAGAGAATGGGGTGGTGCCTGTTAGCATACAGATGCTAGTGTGGTAGGCCCATAAGGTGGGATTTAGCTATAGATGCCAGTCACGACCAGAGTCATTGACTGTTTTCCTGAGGATTTTTAAAATGGTTTTATTTGTAGCTTCTGCTTGGCCATTGCCTTGTGGATAGTATGGAGTGGAAAAACGGTGTTGGATTTTGAATTTTTCGCACAAATCACAGACATCCTGATTTTTGAAGGGCATCCCATTATCAGAGATAATGGATTTGGGAACACCGTATCGGCAAATGAGGTAATTCAGGATGAACTTAGATATTTGTTTTCTCATGATGTAGGTCATGGGAGTTGCTTCGACCCACTTTGTGAAATATTCAGTGGCAGTGATGATGAGCTTATGGCCATTGGATGAGGTGGGTGATATTTTACCGATGAGATTGAGCCCCCATTGTGAAAAGGGCCATGGTGTGACAATGGGATGCAGTTCTTGAGCTGGTGCATGAATAAGATCTCCATGCTGTTGACATTGTAGGCATTTTTTGACAAAGTTGTGTGCCTCTTTTTCCATTGTCGATCAGTAGTACCCTGTTCTCAGCAACTTTTTAGCCAAGGTCATACCACTTGAGTGTGACCTACACGTGCCATTGTTTACCTTAGTTAGAGTAGTCAAGGCTTCCTTAGGTTTTAAACAACGTAGCAAGGTTTCATCGGTACTTCTACGGAAGAGGGTTTCTCCTAGGATGATGAATCATGAAGTCCTTTTGACAAAAGTGCGTTTTAGGTCGGAGTGATGTCAGTGGGGAGGATTCCTAACTTTAGGTAGGTGTGTATATCATGATACCAAACATCGCCGGGACCAACGAGTTCACATGCGTATTCTAACTATGGTACCTCGAATGTGGGTACGAGAAGCTTCTCTACGAGGAATTCATGTTTTGAGACGTTGCGGGGGATGTCGAGTAAAGATCCAATTATCGCCATTGCGTTGACCACTCTGTTGTTTGTCCTTGGTATCTGCTCAAAGGTAATGTCGATAAAATATTCCTTGAAGCTTTCTACCACCTTCTTGTATGGTGCGAGCTTATCATCCTTGGTTTGGTATTCACCGTTGACTTGGTTGATGATAAGTTGTGAGTCCCCATAGAATTTTAGTGCCATGATTCACCATTGTGCTACAATCTTGAGACCTATGGTCAAAGCCTCATATTCTGTAATATTGTTGGTACAAGGGAATGCCATCTTGTATGATCTAGGTATGTAGTCTCCTTGTGGCGTGATGAAGAACACACAAGCTCCTGATCCATGTTGCGTGTGAGAGCCATCAAAGTATAACTTCTAGTGGTTTGCTGCACCAAGGTTAAAAAGGGACTCATCTGGGAATTCTGATATGAGTGGGTTATCTGTGTAGAGGGGAGCTTCTGCCAGCTAATCCGCAATGACTTGTCCTTTTATGGCTTTTCGTTCCACATACTCGATATCATGTTCAGATAATATCATTACCCACTTAGCCATTCTACCTATAAGCGCTGCTTTTGACAATAGGTACTTTAGAGGGTCTATTTTGGCAATCAACTTGATTTGGTGTGCTAGCATGTAGTGTCTAAATTTCTAAGCCACAAATACCAGTGATAGGAAAGCTTTTTCTATTGATGTGTAATTGAACTCATGTTCCACCATTGTTCTGCTGATGTAGTAGATAGCCTGCTTGATTCCCTTTTCATCATGTTGGGCTAAAAGGGCCCCCAGGGCGGCTGTTGTTGCAGAGATATATAGGATTAGTGATTTCCCCACAATTGGTGGCATCAACATAGGTGGTGTAAGTAGATATTCTTTTATTTTGTTGAATGCTTGCTCGCATTTGTCATCCCATCTGAAAGCTACTCCCTTGTGAAGTAGGTGTGAATAGGCAATCTGTTTATCTGCCAATTGTGCTATGAATCTCCGGATGGACTGGAGTCTTCCTTGCAATCCTCTTAGTTGTTTTAACATTCTTGGTGCTTCCATTTCGAGGATTGCTTTTACCTTTGTAGGGTCCACCTCTATTCCTCTCATTGAAACTATGTATCCTAGCAACTTTCCTGATTGTACCCCAAAGACACACTTCTCCGGGTTGAGTCTAAACTTATATTGTTCGAGCCTATCAAAGATAGCACTTAGAGTTGCTATATGGTCTCGTCTCTTCTTTGATTTAGCCAGTATGTCATCTACATAATCTTCGACTATTTTATGGATCATGTCATGGAAGATTAGTGTCATGGCTCTTTATAGCTCCTCTATTTTTCAACCCAAATGGCATTACGTTCCAGCAGTAGGTGCCCCAAGGACATGTGAATGTTGTCTTGTGTTGGTATTCTTTTGTGATCATTATTTGATTGTACCCCAAGAATCCATCCATTGGAAAGCATCTCATGTTCGGCCGTCATATCCACTATCATGTCAATGTCGGGTAGTGGAAAGTCATCCTTGGGACATGCTTTGTTTAGGTCTCTGAAATCAGTGTAGATGCGGATGCCCCCTTTCGGTTTTGAGACCAGAACAAGATTAGATACCCATTTTGGATAGTCGATCAAGCATATGAAGCCAACATCTAGAAGTTTCTGCAGCTCGATCTTTACAAGCAAGGCTATTTGTGGGTGCATCTTCCTTAGCTTTTGTCTGATTAGTTTTGCTCCAGGGTAAACGGCCAAATGATGAACCACTACTTCAGGGTCCAAGCCTAGCATGTCTGCATAGGTCCACGCAAAATTTACCTTTCTCTCCTTTAGGAATGCTACCAATAGTTCTCGTTCCTCTGTTTGAAGTGTTTAGGCATAGAATGTGATTTGTGGCTCTATTTCTATTCCTAGGTTGATAGGGTTTCACTGTTCTGCCAATACTGCTGACTTTCCTCATGTAGAGCAGTAGGGGGGAGATTGAATCCTTCATCCTCTTGTGCCTTAGGGAGGTTTTCACCATCGGATGTGTTCTTTATTTTTACTATTTTATGGTTAGAGAGTGCTACAATGTGGTTTTCACTCAATAACTCCAAGCTTATTCTCGATCTTTTTCTTTTGTGACTAAAGGACTCAATCGTCTCCCCATAGTATGCTTGTGTGTCCAGTGTGATGTTGAATCCCGCCTTATGATCTCTACATGGGATTGCATCCCTTAGTCCCATGAATTCTGAGAGAGCCTCATCATTTTTGAATGAGTCCATAATTGGTGGTCCCTATTGGTCGTGATTGATGAGTTGGGGGTACACTAAGTGGATTTGGTGGGTTCGTTGGATTGGCTCAGTGGGTGAGACACTAATCATTAGTAGGGTGGAATCTTCAAAGAGCCTAGGTAACCCACCTATGGTGTCATCATCATCACTGCTACTACAAACCTCAGTTATGTCAAATGTGAAGTTATCGAGAGGTAGGCCTGTGGACACAGGTAATCTAAGGTTAGTTGTCGAGACCCGAGGAGAGGACCTGACTGCCCTATTAGGAACACTTCTGTCATGCATGATTATACTCAGAGGGGTACAGCCGAGGCCAAGGTTCTGCATTCTTCTTTCTACAATGATGGGCTCCAACCGTCCATCACTATTTCTTCCTAGGTTTTCATTCCTGTTATAGCCCATGCCGAACATCATTTGTAACCCTTTGTTTGTTTCCTCCATGGGTAGGGTGGGAGTGGGTCTTTCATCTTGGTACAGGGTGTTTGTGATGTCCTCCTCATCCACATTCTCCCGACTGAGATCCCCCCAATTGTGGAATCTAGAGGGTTCCATTCTAGTGTGAACAGGTGTTTGAATCAATTGTGGTTGCCCATGAGACCTAGGAGATTGTGGTAACTCTCCTACAACAAAAGCATTTCTCTTCATTCTATAATCACCGCATCCATTGTCCTGTATCATGTTTTTGATCTCTGATATGTCAGGGATGGCGGGTGTCTTTGTCACAGAAGTGGAGGCGAGATTAGCTAGGTCTATGTATGAAGTGGATGGTCCTTCATCATTTTTAGGTACTTGAGGGATCTTGTAAAACTTGGCTTCCAAGTTTTTGCAATAGGCAAAAGGTTCGGGATCCCCATGTATAGTAACCTCCTCATTTTGATATGACAACTTAATGCACTGGTGATAGGTTGAGGCCATTGCCTTCATTTTGTGTATCCATGGGCGTCCCAGGAGGATGTTGTATGGCAGGTCAAGGTCAAGAACTTGACAGGTTGTTTCCATGGTCGTTGACCCCACTTGGATGGGGATCTTGATAGTGCCCTGAGACACTCTTTCGTAGTCATCATATGCTCTTATCATGATGCTTTTGTTCTTATTGATGGAATCCTCGGTGAATCCCAATTTTTTTATGAGTTTCAGGGAACAAATATTAAGACCTACACCACTATCTACCAAGACTCGTTTGACTTTCTTTTTATGGATTAGGACTTGGAGGTGGAGTGCACAGTTATGAGATGGTTGTGGGGGGAAATCATGGTCTGAAAATGTGATGAGATTCGGGGTAACGATGTTACCCACCATAGCCTGAAATTGCTCTATGTCAAGGGTGGCAGCAATGGTAGATGCAGCTAGTGCTTCATCCAGGATCTGTCTATGGGCGGTGGAGATTTTTAGTAATTCCATGATGGAGATTTGTGCGGGTGTTCTTTTTAGCTGGTCAATTACATTGTAATCATAGGGGACAACCTTGGTGTTGGTAATGGGGGTCTTAGTAGGTACCCCAGCAAGGGTAACCTTTCTGCCTCGTGTGGTGACTCCACAGTCGTTGTTGGCTCCCTTGATATTTATGACAGTCACCAACTCGTCGACACATCTGACTATCTCCTCGTATACTAGATTAGCACTAGCATACTTTTGTTTACCCTTATTATTCCCTTGGTTATTTCCCTGATTGTTTCATTGGTTATGATTCGGCATCGGATTCGTGTAGATTTTCAGGTCTTGGTTTCTGGCCGACTGCTCGATGTTGATGACCTTATCCTCGATGAGGTCTTGGATGATATTTTTGAGTCTCATGCAGTTGGTGGTGGTGTGTCCTTTGACTTTGTGAAAGTCACACAGGAGATTCTCATTGTACCATGGCAGTTTGGTCATGGGCTCCGTGTATTGTTTGGAGTTAGAGATCTTGATTAGGTTCTCTTTGACCAATTTCTTCATGACAGACTCAATCGATTCGCCAAGGGCTGTGAGCTTCCTCTTAGGGGAAAACTTGTTGCGGGGAGGTGGTCCTCCTTGATTACCCACATTGTTGACTTGACTAGTGGAAGGTGGTTGTGACTGTGCTACTACCGCATTAGTTTGCACACTGTTGTGATTATGATTTTCCAGTTGATGATGGTTTTGGGTATTTTTCTTAGGAGCACTGATGACTACCTTAGCATCAACCACGCCATCGTTCATGATATTTTTGTTCCTTGACCATGTTCGAGGTTTATCATTGTAGTTGTTAGACGGGCGGTTATCCTATGGTGGAGTGAATGTTGGTGCGCCTTCTCATGCCGTAAGGGCTCTTTCAATGTTGAGCGCCTTTGGAATTAGTTGATCATATGATGTGATGCACTGCATTTTCAAGTAAAATACCAAGTTTTTATCAAGGTTGGCTGTGATGGTGCAGACTTGTTGTTCTTTTGGCATAGTCCACTTGCTCTGATTGGCCTTGGATTGCCATCTTTGCAAGAAGGATGTGAATAACTCTCCTTTTTCTTGTTTGAGTGTAGATAGTTCTTCTAAACTGACATCCGCACCCATATTAAAAGTGTAATTTTTAAGGAAAGCCTCCACTATTTCCTTGAATGTTTTAATGCTCGTGGGTAGGTGAGAAAACCATTCCATAGCTGGACCAATAAGGCTTCGGGGGAAGAGCCGCATTAGATACATGTCATCATATGCGACTTCCATGCAGTGCACCTAAAATTCCCTAATGTGGTTCTCAGGGTTGCCTGTTCCATTGTATTTATCAAATTTGGGGATCTCGAATCCCTTTGGGAATGGTACCATGGTGAGACTTCTATCGAATGGATAAGGGCACAAGTTGCCTAGTGTCCTTGTGGTTTTTCCTGCTTGCAAGTCCAACACCTACTGCGAAAGCAGTTTGATTTGTGTTGCGACATCTTTGCTTGGATCAGGGGGTGGGATGAATGAGTGGTGAGGTGTTGGAGGTGTTTGATGGGTGGGGAGAGTACTAGTCGGTGCTTCCTGCAAGCTTGGTTGTGCGCTTAAGGCTTGTTGGTAAGCCTGCATTTGTGCCAACAATGCCTATTATTGATCTTGTTGTTGGTCCATCTGCTGTTGTTCCCATGAAGCCTGCTATTGGTCAATCTGTTGTTGAGCTAGTAACGCTTGTTGTTGGTCTAGCTAATGTTGCACCAACAATGCTTGTTGTTGGTCGAGCTATTGTTGTGCCATTAAAGCTTGTTGTTTAGCTTGGTGTTGTGCATGAAATTCTTGCAGGGCTTGTTGGTAGGCTTTTAGGTGGATCGCTTGCAATTGCGCTTGGTATTGAGCTTGTGCCTGTTGTTGGGCTTGAGCTTGAGCTTGGGCTTGAGCTTGCGCTTGGGCTTGGGCTTGAGCTTGAGCTTGCACTTGGGCTTGAGCTTGTGCTTGGGCTTGAGCTTGGGCTTAAGCTTGAGCTTGGGCTTGCTACTTTTGTTGGAGTACTCTTTGTTGGTTGGCCTTTTGGAGGGTTTGGATTAGAGTGGTAAATGAATTTGTTGTGTTGGCTTTTGGTGGGATTGGTGGTGGAGCAGGAATCATGCCAACTGTCGTGGCGAGTGGAGGGACTGTGGTGGTGATTGTGATTTGGGTTGTTGGAGGGGTGTTTGAGATGATTAGTCCTTGATGAAGCATGCTTTGGGAGACTTGAGGACCAATAGATGCATTAACCATGGTGACAGGAATAGTTGCAATTTGTTGTGAGGATATGGGAAAAAGAAGTGGGTTCAAAGTGGTGGTCGGATTGCTTGGATTGGAGAAATTTTCGATGGGTAAAGGTGGAAGACCTATTCCAAGAGGTGATGTGGATGCGAAAGGAAGCAGGGGAAGGGATGATGTACCACTTTGGAAAGAGAAAGGATTGATAGCTTTCGTCATTCCAAACAATCCAACTTCCTCATGTGGTGGGGCAGTTGGTATGTTCAATTGATAGGCTAGTGTGGCGTGAAATGAGGATGAACCAGCGGGATTATGAAATGTGAGTGGGATGTATGGGTGAGATGGGTTTTCCAGAATAGATGTAGCCGGTGTGGGGGTGATGATTGCTTCTTTATTAGCCACAAGGCGATGTTTTTTCAATTCCTGGAACATGGCACTCCCCTGGTTCACATTCGGGGAGGTTGGTGTAATGACTGATGTGGTGCAAGGTACTTCTTGGTTGATGCTGGACAATGGGGATGCATCTGTACTAGTGCTTGTGTTAAGGTCGGGAGGGGGTATGACCCCTCCTCTTGCTATTGTATTTAGGTATTTGAACATAGCACTAACAATTTTGTGGTTCTCTAGATTTTGAACCATTTCCATGATTTCATTTGGTGTCATCCCCATGTCTTCATTTGTGTCATCCTCTTGATGACTCTCCTCTTGAGGATTTTGTGATGATAAGGGAGAGTTGCTTGGGGATTGCTTGATCCCGCTAGGTTCACTTCGGTATTTAGATGACTCATGTCCATAGAAGCTGATATTTCTTTGATATTCTCCATGTCCTTCTTGTGTTGAGATCTTGTTTGGACCATAAAAAATAGGGATTTATTCGATCCTAATCCTTTAGGTCCAAAAAGAGAAAAACTAAGAAAGCTAAAAGATCAAAGATGGTGATAATGGTGATGGGTTAAATGGATGGGATGAGTGAAACCTTTGGAGAACTTTTGAATGTATGTGCTAAACTTTGTAAGGGCTTTTGATTTGATTGATTGTGATAATTTGACTAGATGCGTTAAGTCAAACAAGATTGTTGTGAAGTTGTTTTCGCTAGGAAGTTGTGTTATCCTAAGGGAACTTGCACAAATGGATGAATTGACATAGTGTGTTATGCCAATGTGCTTGAGAACTAATAGACTTTAAGAAGTTTCGTTATCTCAAAGAAAATTTGTCCAATGATTTTGAGACTATGTTGGCTAAGTGTGTTTGAGCCAAGATATGATGATGTTGATTTAGCCCTCTAAGTTTACCATGATGATTGATTCTAGAGTTCTCAAAAGGTTTGATGATGAAATGAGACTTTATTTGATGGAGGAATGAATGGGAATGACAACTTTGATCTTGAACCTTAACCTAGATGTGACTCTTTCTACAAAACCTCAGTATTGAAAAACATGCTAGACTTCCTATGGGAGAAATGAAAACCTTTGAAAGAGTTCGGGATTTTGTTGGCAATAAAATGCATACAATGTGGGATTGTTCCTTGAGGCCTTTTTGTAGAAATTGTATACAAGTCTTTCCCTTACTTCAAGGAGCATCTCAAGGCGTTGCTCACAGATTTTTAGACTCACTTTCTTGAACTTTGGCTTTGGGATCTTAATCTTGTGGGAAATCATTGGAAACAACACATGTGTAATTCAATTGATCTCTTTATCTTGGTTAAATGAGGTTCTTTTTATCCAAGACACTTGCTTGCTTAGGTTTTCAAACTATATGTCTAGTGTCCCATTCTCTTTCTCATCCCACAAGGTCCTTTGTGTGGAAATCGAGGAAAATAGGGAAAAAGTTTCCTTATGTTTATCCTTATTGGAAACAAATGATGGTAGAACTTGTACACTTAGAAACCTCTAGGAATGTGATTCCTAGGGAAAGCAAGAGTGGGAACGTTCGTCAATAGGTATTTGTTTCCCACAAGGTGTTTGAAATTTCAAGGTTTTTTGTGTATGTTTGTTTTTCAAATGTTTCCAAGATCAAGCAATGTGTTCTTCCAAGAACTTTTACACTCTTAGGTTGATGAGACAATACCTTGTTGGATTCCCACTTGGATAAATCCAACTGTGAATATCTTGTGCGAATGGCTAAATGCTTGACCACACTGGCTCCCCTCCACAACACTCACTTATTCGGGTCAGCCAAGCATTAGTACCCATGAATCTCCAATGGCATACTTTCCATTTCCACAACAAGACCGCATGTTACGTGGGGCAGCTTCAAAGGACATAACCTTTTGCACCAACAAGATAGACAAGGTTTTGGCCTTTTTCTAAAAAAGGGGTTCTAATTCGGGCATTCCGTTCGTGGGGGATTATCCAACATCGGTGAGAGTCCATTGCTGTCCATCTCGTCGGAATAATCCTCGTGATATTGGCCTTTGTTCTAATATCCACACTTATATACCGGTTGGAAGTCACTTGGCTTTAGTGTGTTCCCGGTTGGGTCGTTCCCTTGGGTGATTACTTTTTCCCACAAGGTAGGCCCTCTAAGATAAACAATAGCGAACAAACATATCCCGTCATTTACACAACCTTCATTAAAAAACAAAGGGGAAAACCTCCGCAATATGTCATGCTCACACTCGCATGTTTTGTTCAATTTTAAGTGCCCAAACCAAAATGTGGAGGCAATCTTTTTGACAAGTTAATATCACTAAAATGCTTTCGATTCTCAAGATCGCTATAAAGCACAAGAGAAGCACATACGCATTTTAGTGATGTTAATTTGTGAAAAAGTTTGCAAAACATAAAAGACACTTGTTCATTTTAACCTTCAAAGCAATGATGAATTCTTTTTAAAAGCACCAAATGAAGTGTGAAATTTCCTTGTTCAATTTTTACCTTTCAAACCAACTCTAGTATATTTGCCTAAAATTCTTTTTAGCCCCTTGGCAACCTTAAAAAACAAAGTTTGTTTTGTTCTTTTTAAATCCCAATGAAAATTTAGTATTCTAAGGTCAAATATTTTAGCAAATTTTCTTAAGTGTTGAAGAACACGTAAGTGTTTAGAAACACTTTGCACAAAATGAACATGATATAAAAGAAAATTTGAACATTTTTTTAAAGCTGAAAGTAAAATTAGTTTTCCTAAGGCCAAAGATTTTAACAAATTTTCTCAAGAAGTGTTAAAGAACACTTAAGTGTTTAGAAACAATTTGGGTTTGTGAAGATAACATCATGGTGAACTTCTCCTTTTGCCTCCATCCTGCAAAATAACAGAAAAATAGAGAGTAAAAAGAAAGAAATATAGCAAACCAAGTTAATACTAAAAAAATATTCAAATTTTGAAAAACCAAACTGATCCCACAGCAGAGTTTGGCAAGTGTAGTGCTCCTTAAAAACACAGGTGGTGCTATACAGAGCCATGCAGTTGACTGTCTGCACTGCTCTGTAGAAACAGAGACCATGGGTGCGGTCGAGTTTTACATGTGGTGGAGTTTGGAAGCGGCGATGTTTGACAAATTTTCAATTTTGGAGCGCGGGAAGCAGTTGCGGTGATATGTGGTGCCACGGGCTTCGGGAGGTGTGGTGCAATATAGCGTCGTGTATGAGTCCGCAGTGCAATACAGTGCCGCGTGTCTGGTCCATGGTGCAGTTTCCTGTATATGCACAAGAAACGTGAAAAAACCACGAAATTTTGAAAGAAAAACGTGTCAAATGTGAACAAGCCCTCCTTCTAGCTCCAAAATGTGAACCCCTAAACCTGCATATGCACAAAGAAGTCAAACATTGTTAGTGTTAGATCAAGAATGCATGTAAATATTTGAAGGATTCCCCATGAAATCCACCTATTAAGCTAAAATTAGGAAAATGAAGAACATAAAGCAAGAAACTTGAATTAAATCCTAATTAAGCAAATAAGTTAAAGATCTTATGGGGGAATTGGTGCCAATGATGTGTTGCAATTGGCCCTTTCCCAATTCCTAAGTTGCAATGTGGTTGATGAAGAGAATGGTCAAATCTCCAAAGAGATTTGAGCATAACCTTGATGCAAAATGTGAAATGTTGTGAATGCTTGGGTGAAATGGGAAAAATTAGTTCTCAATTGGAGAGAGTAACTTTGCATATGAGTTGTGGATGAAGATTGAGGAGAAGAGTCTCTAATTTATAGATTCAAATCTTGAAAGAATGAGCAAGATTGAGCGATGTGGGATAAAAGATCATCAAATGGCATTGTGCCACTTTTCCACATGTGATTGGATGAGGAATGTGCAAGTTTTGGCCAATGTGCCAATAAATGCAATTAAGTGGCATTTCAAACTTGAGAAATGACATGTTGAAGGGGGAAAAGAAATGAAGTTAATGTCACTTGGCTCAAGGTCAAGGACATGTAAGAGGCTTTTAATGCCTTGTTGGAAGGACCAAGTCCATTTGGACTTTTTGAATTCAAAAGAGGAATATTCCCTTTTTGATGCTTTGTGAGGAAAAATAGGAGAATTAATAAATCAAAGTAATTGATTTATTGTGCAAGTTGAATTCTCTAGAGTATTTTAGTGAGAAGGATTAACTTAATCAATGTTTTGATTAACTTAATGAAGAATTAGGTGATGTGACAATTTAGACTTAGATTTATGAATTGATTTAAGTCAGAAATTGAGAGGAAATGATTCATTAAATAAATGATTTGATTTATTTAATAAAGAAGGAATGTTTTAGATTAAATCAAATAAAGTTTAATTTATTTAATTTAATAGGACTTTAGAGAATTTAATCAAATAAAATGATTTATTTAATTAAACAGAGATGTAAGGTTAATTAAATTAAATTGATTAATTTAATCAGAGGAGGTGATAGACTTAATTAGATAAATAATGATTCATTAGATTAAGGGATAAAATTACGATGAAATGTTGAGAATTTGATCTGAGAGGAAACGTTGTTAGTAATCGGGATCAGGTGTGCCAAAATGAATTTGTACATTTTCCATGTCTACAGTTATTATATAATTTCATTAATGATAATTCAAATGACAAGCAAGTATATAATATAAAATGTAAATGAGTGAGTGCGAAAATATATACTGCGTGTGTGTCCAAGCCAAATGAAATGGCCCTAAGGGTGCTATCAGTCACCCGTGTGAGCTCCTCCTTAGACATCAACTGTTAAATAGACCAAGTAAATAAATATTAGTACTTTATACTATCTCCTGTTAATATTCATTAAAAAACAAATGCAAGTTATGAAATTATAACTTAAATCTTACCTATGTCACTATTCCAGCATCTCCCTCTCTAGCAGGAAAGGACTTTGTAGGGTGCGCTCCACTCCCCTACGACTGATCTATAATGTCCACATCATGGAGGTCATAATCAGAAGTGTCCAAGGGATGCTCAGAGGGTTGTACAAGAGGACCCAAGCATATCTGGAAGCACATAGTGCAAGTATGTGGCACAAAAATATGCAGACTTGAGGAGGATGATACAGCAACACTCGAGCCTTTGCCAACATCACCAAAATGTGGTTGAGCTACTGTAGAAGCATGCGAAACCAAATGACCACTCAAAGAGTGAATAGCTCGAATAGTCTGTGTGGATGCATCCTAGATAATCTCTGGATGATATATTGGAGGTGGCGGAGGAAGGGGAGGAAGGGGAACATTTGGGCATAGGACTACTCTAACTGCCCCTGGTCTATCCTGGGGCATACCTCCACCGACACCCTAAAGGCGTTTAATTTCAAATTAATTTACATGATTCCCTAACACAAACTCAACATATACTTTTTAATAAAGTAAAATGGTATATCAGAATTATTGTTCGGTGGTTTATCAAAAACCATACACCAACGATCCCAAAAGTTAGCTACAATGTCCCTATGCATGCACCATTTTATGGAAAGTTTTGTTTTATTAATATTCACTGGCAAACCGGTGTGGGGGTCAATGAATAAAGAGGCTATTTGGGCTTTGGTTATTTGGAGATCTTTCACATCATCATAAGACATTCCACATCGATAATATTATGTCATGTCTTCTCGCCACAAATAAAAGGAATTATGTAGGGTGGAGAGGGTTTCTATATTTTTAATTATTTCCTATAATGTGTTTGTCATATCTCTCAATCGAGGCATTGTCTGATAAATTTCACAAATTCCCCTCAATTGCCCCAATTTTTCACCAATTAAGTCTTCAATTGGTGGTTGCGGAGGTGGTGGAGCATTTGGCTGCAGAGGTGGTGGAGCGTTTGGCATTTGTGGATTTTTATTCACTGCCATAATACCTAATTAAAGTTAAAAACTAATTAAACTAATTGAAATTACACAATATAAATGAAATTATTGTAAAAAAACCCTAGTTTTTAATAAAAATCCAAAAAAAACCATACTTTTTCATAAAAATCAATAAAAAACTCTTATTTTTGATAAAAATACATCAACAACACTAATTTTTAATCAAGATCCATTTCAAAACATTAATTTTTAATAAAAAATCAATGTAAACTCTAGTTTTTTTAAAAAATCAATAGAAAACCCTATTTTTGAAAAAAAATTTAATAAAACCTACTTAAACTTAAGAGAATCTACTTGAAAAATCGATTACAAGATTTAAAAAACCAAATACATACCTTTGAAATCAGATATCTGATCAAAGCGGATATTGGATTTTGGTTTTTCCTTGTGCGCCCACGTACAAACTGTGAGAAATGAAGTTGAAAGAGTCGGTTGTTTTTTTATATACTGTTTCTAGAAATCAGATATCTGATTTGTGGAAACTAGGTTTGGTTTTTGGTTCGGGTAAATGTACTGACACCCGAACCTATAAAATTCAACTCGGCATTTCCGCATTTTTGAGTCAATCCAAAATGTGTTTTTTTCTCATTGCCACTTTTTGGCCCATCATGATCCTACACATACCCTCAAGGAAACCCTAGAGATCTCACGCTCAAGATGTAATGAAGGAAGAAGATCTTCTAAAGGTTTTCCTAGGGTATGCTTAATCACTAAAAAGGGAGTTCAACACCAAGCTAGGGATTGGAAAGACATGCAACTTGCAAGACCTAATTATGAAACTTAATGATATGCAAGACTACAATAAAGGACCTAGAAATGAATGCAAAATAGAATAAAAAACTGAGATTGGAATGGTGCACCTAGGAATCTGAATATGCTCAAAATAATCTTTGAAACTCTAAAAATTTAAACTTTAGGGCACACTGGGACTCATATGGCAAGCTGGGTGTATCAGTCCCAGTCTAGGGTTTTTGGATTGTAATAGGAATCTGACACTACTTAAACTCGGGATCTTCAAAAATTTGGAAAATTGTCAATACTCGGACTCATATGCCACTTGTTGTGTATCAGTCCCATTCTAATTTTTTGAAAATTCAAAGTCCATATTTGCTCTCCAATCCCTACTCTTTCTTCCCAATTTGATTTTCAGATCTAAACTTTTTAAAAGACCTGCAATATAGAATATAGTGTTGATTTGCTTATGGGGGGTTTTCCTTGGTCAAACCCCTAGTTCAATAGTTAAACCTTGATAGAAATAATGAATCTTGAATGTAAATTTGAATATAAACCCTAACCTTAAGTGTGTCTAAAATTAGGAAATCTATAATGCAATGCAACCCTAACCTTAAGTGTGTCTAAAATTAGGAAATCTATAATGCAATGCAACCCTATTCTAATGTGCTAGGATGAGATGCATGAATGAAACACTTTGGGACATCTCTAATCACCCTAATAAGCCCAATAAGACATGTACCTTCCTTAGGCTGAAATTAGAGTGATAATGGAGGATGGAATCACTTAGGAAACAAGCCATTACGCTTGGATTGATGACTAGTTGCATCTCCTCAACCTAGAATCCATCATGATTCACCATAGGCAACCATAATAAATCCTTGAAAATGTTAGATATTGAATGAAAGTGAGCTTGAAGACCTGCTAAAAAAATTTAATTCTACTCCAAGGCTTCAACTTTGCTTGCTACTTGCTTTTGAATGCTCTTGTGAAAGAATACTTGAATTCTTGTGGATTCTTAGATCTTGAATTGCTTTCTTTAGATTGAAAATAATGACTTAGAAGCTTGTTTATATAGGCATTACATGTAATTTACCATTTATTAGATCTCAAAAGTTGACATCAACCAAAAATTTGAATTAAAAAACTTGAATCTCCCACTGAAACCCTAAAAATAGGCCACACAGGACTCATATGCCTATTGTGGCATATGGGTCCCACCTAAGGGGACTCATATGTGCAAGGTGGCGTATGAGTCCCACCCTAATTTTTCAGGGTGGGCCAATGATGGGTTGTTAGAAAATTTAATGCTTTTGATGATTTTGTTAGTATTTTAGATGAAATAAGCCTCCAGATTCAAAATAAAGGGTCTTAGGTGCCTATTAATGATGATTTAAAGGGTCATGAATTGTACTATCTCCAAGAAGGGATTACATTTTCCATTGCCAAAAAATGTTAGTCATAAGAGATTCAAATAGGGGTGTCTTAGTAACAATTGATAAGGCCAATACGTCTAAAGTTTTTGTCTTATATTGGCTACCAATAAATTCGTAGACTTTTATGTCTTTACGAAAAAGTATCAAGGAGATAAACATAGCTATAGAGTATTGTGGTCACTAAGACACATATTTAAAGGGTTTGAAAAGAGATCTATTAGAATTCCTACAAATGAGACAAATCCCTTCAATATTGATATGTTTGAAGATTAATTCATCAAGACCTACCATGCACTTTGTCAAGTCTTAGGTGGAGATGCTAAGATAAAACTAATTGCACCACTAATGTATATGGTAGTTGATATCTAAAATCCCCTAGTCAATAATGAATTTGACTTTAATACCTATATTTCTAATAGCATTCATAATAAATTGATGGAAAACAAGGAAAACAACAACCTGTAGTAAACTTCAGATGGCACTCTCTACTATGCCATATGTTTCTAAATCAAGGGAGAACAAAGTGGGATAAGGCACTGATGGTTCAAATGGAAAATACTAATGAGAATTCTCTCCATGTGTCCAATGTTGGACTCATGTATAGGATATACATTACGACTCTACTAACTATGTGGTCTTTGAAAACCATTTTATCAGAAGAGCCTTGTGTTTCATGGAAGTAGAGGGGTACGTGTAGGATCATGATGGGCCAAAAAGTGGTGATATGTAAGTGATATGATGGCCCATGTGGCTGATGACTTTTTTTTACCCAAAATTGATGAAATGAAAAGGGTTTGTAAAGGATATTTTTAGATTTCCACCAATATAAATTATGCTTTACTTTGAATTTAATAAATAATTTTATTATTCATTTTCTATTTGAATTATGACTAAAGTCATGATTGATAGGCTGATTGAAAAACATCTATAGATTTCAAACGATATCATAGTTTTTTATCTAAAACTTGCATCACATTCTATGATTCACATACTATAGGATTAAAAAAAATGAATTTCATGAAATTTTGACCAAGTTAAGGTGGTCAGACATACGATTTTTCATATTTTTTAAAATTTGTAATAAAAAATTCATAATTAATTATTTGCTTGGAAAAAAATTACAAAAAAATATGCATCACTTTGGGACATGAGTCCTCTACTTATATTGAATGAACAAAAATATATGGCTTACCAGGGAAAGATGATTCCCTTACTCAGCTCTTAGGGTTTTGCACCCTAAGAGCACTTGGTTTGGAAATGACTCTCTTTCCTCTACGTTGATATGTTTAGGGATAAGTTCATTCGAAAAGGGGGAGGAATTTGATGATGGTTGTGAATGTGTGTGATGTGTGGCTAAAACTGAAATTAAAATGAAGCTAATCTAAATGTATGAAAATGCAAATGAAACAAAACTAAACTAATACTAAACTACTCTAGAATGACCTAAATGTGTGCTTTCTGGAAAATGACTGAGAGGGATAGAAATTGTGTACTTGGGAAGGTTATGCAAGGTGGACATGTATGCACAAATGTAAAAGGGTGCAACATGCAAAATGAAAAAGTAAAAAGTGCAAAATAAATGAAAAATGAAAGTGTTTGAAGGAGTCTTGTTTAGTCCATTTGAGGTCTTTTGGCTTAGGTAACGTTATGTGTAATGTTTCCAAAAGAAGACCGATCAAAGTATAGAAGATTCACAGCTTAGGGGATGCAGTGCATTGCATCAAGCCACTAAGAGGAATGTAATATGCTGAGATAAGTCACACTTATGAGAGACATTATACCCAATATCATCCACAAAGTGAGAAAATGCATCAAGTGAAGTAACAAGGATGCACTAGGAAGCATGGGCAAAGTGAAAAATAAATGAAAATGGAGATAAATAAAGTAAAATAGAATAGTGCCAATGTATGCCCCCACTTTAAAGGGATTGCTACACATTGCTTTGTGAACAATTTTTTAAAGTAGAGAAAGGAAAAAGGGAAAAGGGAACATGAGAGACTATCGAAAAATAAGTATCCAAGAAAGGCTACATCATGCGAAAAAGAAGCAAGCAAAAGAGAAGGGGAAATATGCCCCCAAAATGGAAAAAACCAAACACACAAGGGATCTATGTATTTGAGGTCAGTATGTTCGTTGCTAGAATATTTATTGTAGAGAGCGCAAAACTATCATCATCTCCCCAAATGCATAGAATGAGAAGGAGGACACATAGAGAGCGAAGACAAAATGAAAAAGAAGAGTCATTTTGGGTCAACATGGAGGAGACATAGGATGTCTCGATGCTTTGCATCATCCCCAAAAAGGAATAAAGAAAGCAAAAGAAAAAAGACAAAAGCAAAGGAGCCTTAGTTTTTAATTCAACATGAAGGAGAAATTGCAGTCTCGATGCCTTGCATCATCCTCAAATGACAAGCAAGAAGGGCACGAAAAAAAAAAGGAGGGTCATTTGGGTCAACATGAAGGAGACATTGTGGTCTCAATTCCTTGCATCATCCCCAAATGAAAGGGGAAAAATAAAGGGAAAAAAGAAAAGGGATTCATTTGGGTCAACATGAAGGAGAAATTGTGATTCAATTCCTTGCATCATTCCCAGATGAAAAACAAGAAGTGAGAAATGAAAAGGGAAAATAAATTTCCTTTTGGATCAACATGAAGGATACCTAGTGGTCTCAATGCTTTGCATCATCCCCAAAAGGAAGATAAAACTAGAAGGCAAAAGGTGAAAGGTCAAAATAGATGCACCACATATAGAAGAAAGGAGAGACATATAGAATAATGTCACAAAACATCAAACAAGATAGGGAATACATGACATACAGATGAATGCAAAAAAGAAAAAGAAAAAGAAACACCACTAGCTAGGCAAGTGCACGTCACTCGTCAAGCAAGTCATCGACCTCTCAATCTTGCTCACTGTAAAACTCAGGAGGGTGACTAGTGAGAGGAACTACAGTGATTACTGAACTAGTGTCAAGATCAACACTTGTGTGAGGAGAATTCTCGTGAATGCTCATAGAAGAGGAAATGAGTGAATTCAAGGTATGTTGTACCTCTTCATCAATTTTGGAATTCTCCTCATCGTCATCATCTAAGTTGATGACAATAGTAGGACGGATGATAATTTTAGTGGTGGCTTGTAAAAGAGGTGATGTAGGAGGTGTTGGATCTAGTTGTGGGGGTGGAGGAGGAGGAGCAACAGGGGTTGTGATGGGGAGTACTATCTCTCAAGAGCACATTCTCTCTTTCTAAGACCTACTCTTTGGTCTTACTAGGATATTCTTCTCTACCCTACTCAAAGGTCACTCCTAAGACCCCTATCTCCCTATAGAACTCTCCACCAACTTCAAACACTCACCTTTGCTCTCACACCCCTACTAAGCACCTTTGGGCTCACCTTTGCCACAAAATTCCCCAAGCCATTTTTGGGACTAGGAATAGGTCTTCCAACTATTCCTTGGTTGATCTTACTTCACTCTGATCCATCTTGTTGGATTCCTTCTTCATTTGTCCATCAAATTCATGTAAACCTTATTTTTAGGCCTTGTAGCCTTTTTCGTCAATTAGGCCTCCTAAAACCAGTGTTCTTGGAATAACTCCAAGAATTCCTTAACAAACCCCCAAAATCTTTATGGATTCTCTCTATAGACCTCCTAGGCTCCAATATTTCCTAGGTTTTAGACCTCCTTGTTGTCCGTACATAGGTTTGTCACCAAACCCCTATTTTCAAGGGTTTATAGGGTATGTGACACTTTTTGGTTTCTTTAACTTCATTGAGTGCTTTAATGGCCTCCTCTGCACTTCTCCTTGCATAAACATTTCCTAGAAACATACCCCTACACCTCTACACCATCGATTGGAACAAACCAATCTGTTAAGGAAGCCCTCTTGCTTCTATTATGTTCAAGCACCTAGCCAGAATGCCCTTGCACTCGCCTAGAGCTTGATGGAATTACTAGTTCCCCTACAAAAAAAGATTCCACAGACCATATTTACACTATATACAAGGTCCCCTACTTGATTCCAAGATTCCATGGAATTTCAACCACGGGAATTCAAGTGGGGTGCATCTTTTACAAAACTGGCCCTGAACTGGGCAGTGAAACAAAAGAACACAAGAATTTACAAAACAATTAACCAATCATACCAAACAACTAAACCAATGCCACAAAAGGTAGTTACATGTCACAAATTAAAGATTCAATGCATTATTTTAGTCCTTTCAATCCATTAATTAACTGGATCAAGGCTTTGTTTCAAAACCACAGTCACAAACTTTTTCTTTCCAAGACACAATCCTTACAGTAGTACTTCCAACTCTTCCAATTCTTTCCAACTCTCAAGTTAGGGTTTATCTAACCTTATATATCTTTTACCCACATGTTGGGACCCTTAGGTTGGACTTAGAACAACATAAATGCTTCCTAGTGTTTAGGAAAATCATGACAACTTTGCAGGATATCCTAAGCACACAAAACTCAAGACTCTAAACAAACTTGCCACAACACACACACCAAATCAACCTTGGGACTTTATCAAATAGTCCTTATTACCTTGGTGGTTGGCTAGAACCACCTACAAGCCCAAATTTGTTAAGACCTTTCAAAAGACCTTGAGGTGCTCCTGCACCATTCTCCCCCCCTGCAACAAGGAAGTTAAGGAACATGTGGTGTTAAGAACTCCTCACTGATACCATGCTTCTTGAAGTCACTCTTTGCTATCCAGGTAGCCTCTGACTCTGGTTGGTGTCTCCATTTCACTAGGTGATCCATGTAAGTCTTGTGCCTAGTCTTCTTCCTCACCCTTGAATCCAGAATCTTTTCAACCTATGGTATGATATTTTCAGTTACCTTGAGTTCTTCCACATCCTTACTCACCTCAGTACTATACTGCTCATCATTCATCTCTGGTCCTTTATATTTCACCAAGTATTTCACATTAAAGATAGGAGAAATGGACAACTCCTTGGGTAGTTCCACCTTGTAGGCATTTTTACCATATTTAGCCAACACTTTTCATGGCGCTATCCTTTTCATCCGTAGCTTACTTGGTATGCCCTTCTGTAGTCTAGCCTTGTTCAAGTATACCATTACCAAATCACCTATCTCAAATTGTAGATCTCTCCTCCCTTCATCTCTTTTAGCTTTCAACTTCCTATTAACCTCCATTAGTGTCTTCTTTACTTGCTCATGAACTTCTCTCATTGATTGATCAAAATCATTAGCATGACCACTGATTCCTTCATAACCCTTTAGGTCTCTTAGCTCAAGTACACCTCTTGGATGTAACCCATATACAATTTCAAATGGACTCTTACCAGTAGTCCTGTTTGTGCTATCATTATAGGAAAATTCTGCCTATGAAATAACTTGTTCCCATCCTTGTCCATACTCTTTAGTCAGACACCTCAACAAGTTACCAAGTACCCTATTTATCACCTCTATCTGTCCATCCATTTGAGGATGATATGCAGAACTATGGGACAAGTTGGTTCCTAGCCTCCTCCAAAGAGTCTTCCAGAAATGTCCCATGAACTTCACATCTCTATCCGCAACTATTCTCATGGGCAACCCATGTATCCTTACTATCTCCTTGAAGGGTAGATGGGAAATGTGACTAGCATCATGATTTGTTTTCCATGGGGTGAAATGAATCATCTTACTGAATCTGTCCACTACCACAAACACATTTTCCAAACCAGTTGGTGTCGTAGGTAGCCCTATTATGAAATCCATACTTATGCACTCCCATGGTCTATTTGGGATGGGAAATGGTTGGTAAAGACCTACATTTGTTGATGTCCACTTTGCCTTCTAACACACTCCACATTGCTCAACATACCTTCTTACATCTCTCTGCATTTTAGGCCACCAATAGAACCTCTCCACTAAGTCTAGGGTCTTGTTTAACCCAAAGTGTCCACTCAAATTGCCATTGTGCTTTTCTTGGATGAGGTTCTCCCTCATGGAACCTCTTGGAACACATAGTTGTTTCCCTCTAAACAATAGACCATTATGTAAAATGTAGCCTGCATACTCACTGTGAAAGTGATTTTCAAAATCAATACACACCTTATAGATCTCCGAGAAATCTGAATCTCCCTCATAAAGATCCTTGAACCCCTCAACCCCTGTACTCTGCAGTTGTATCTCCTGAATGGTAAGTAACCGTCTACTAAGGGCATCTGCAACTTTGTTATTGACCCCTTTCGTGTGCTTGATAGTGAAAGTGTATGATTGTAGAAACTTCATCCACTTTATATGCCTCAAACTAAGCTTCTCTTGTGTGTTTATGTAGCTTAAGGCCTGGTTATCAATGTATACCACAAATTCTTTATGCAACAAATAGTGCCTCCACTTCTTAAGGGCTTGTACTAAAGCATATAACTCTAAGTCATAGGATGAATATCTAGACTTTCCTTCATTTAGCCTCTCACTAAAGAATGCCACTAGCTTTCCTTCTTGGCTTAGGACTGCACCCACTACTATGTTGCTTGCATCACATTCCACTATGAATAGTTTTTCAAAACTTGGTAAAACTAGTATTGGTTGGGTAGCTACTTCCTTTTTCAATCTCTCAAACCCCTCATTAGCTTCTTTGGTCCATACAAACTTTGTCTTAAGTCCTCCTTTGATGGTGTCAAGGACTGGTGCACATATTTCACTAAATCTCCTAATAAAATTCCTATAGAATTGGGCTAACCCATGGAAACTTCTGACTTTAGTCCCTGTCTTGGGAGTAGGCTAGCTAAGAATGGCTTCAACCTTGATCTTATCCATCTTCAAGTCCCCTTGAGATACTACAAATCCTAGGTAGACTAGCTCTTGTTTCATAAACTCACTCTTCTCAAGATTTATGGTGACCTTCTCCTCTTGAAGTTTCTTCAACACAAGTTCCAGGTGCTTCATATGTTCCTCTTTTGTTTTACTAAAGATGAGGATATCATCTAAGTAGACTACCACAAAGACTCCTATATAGTCCTTCAAGACCTCATTCATCACCCTCATAAAAGTGCTAGGTGCATTTGTAAGCCCAAATGGCATTACCAACCACTCATATAACCCCTTTGTGTCTTGAAAGTTGACTTCCATTCATCTCCCTCTTTCATCCTGATCTGATAGTAGCCACTTTTTAAATTAATCTTGGAGTAATACTTAGCACCTCCTAAACAATCCATTAAATCTTCTATTCTAGGAATAGGAAACCTATATCTAATAGTTATCATATTTATTGCCCTAGAATCAATACAAATTCTCCACTTATCTCCCTTCTTAGGAGCCAACACCACTAGGACAACACATGGGCTTATGCTTTTTATGATCAAACCTTGGTCCAAGAGCTCTTGAACTTGCCTTGCTATCTCTTTGTTCTGTTGCGGTGTCATCTTGTATGCAGCCTTGTTAGGAAATGTTGCTCCTAGCACAAAGTCTATTTGATGATTGATTGCCCTCTTAGGTGGTAGTGTGGCTGGTGTACCTTCACAAATAATGTCCCTGAACTGGTCTAACAGTTTCTTCACTTCTACTGACATAGGTGACTGACTAGGTGTCTCCTCCTCCTTTGGCTTCAACATGATAGCATAGCCAACTCCTTCTTCCTCCTTCAAGACTTTTAAGAATTTCTTCCCACTCATCAAAAGTGTATGGGATTCTGCCTTCTCCACTGTGCCTTCTTCTATTAAAGACCGAATCTTGTAAGTTATTCCATTCTTTTTGAACGAGTACTTGTTCTCCTTGCCATGGTGTACTTCCTCCCTGCCATATTTCCATGGTTTGCCAAGTAATAGATGGCATGCATCCATTGGTAACACATCACATAGTATCCTATCTTGATACTTCCATATGGTAAACTCAACCCATACTTGCTCATTGACCAATACATTCTGCCCCTTATTCAACTAAGTAACTTTATAGGGACACACATGTGGTATCTTAGTGAGGTTCATCTTCTGGACTGCCTCCTCTGAGATGACATTATCAGTGGATCCTAAATCAATGATGACCTTGCATACCTTGCCTAGTATTTTGCACTTGACTCTAAAAAGAGCCCTCCTTTGTTTGTGTTCATCCTCTGTAGGTGCTTTGATCAAGATCCTTCTCAACATGAGATTTTCTCCTTTCTCTAAATCTAAACTCACCTCTGAGTGTTTAGAACAGTCCTCGTCTTGGACATAAGCAATCCTTTTCTCACCTTGTGAATATATTGGCTTATTAGGACACCTATATGTAGGGTGGCCCAATTTCCCACAATTGTAACACTTCATGGAAGCAAAGTGAGAGATTCTCCCAAATCCTCCTGATCTGCCTCTTCCACCATTGTGAGAACTTCTACCTCTGTATCCCCCTCTACTATTTGTCTCATGGGATTGTTCACCAACCTTAGAATCTCCTTGGACTCTGTTGTCATTGCTCCTTCCACCAAAACCTCCTCTATGTCCACCTCTAGGGTCTTTGCCTTTTCCTCTACCCCTAGTACTTGAATCTTGTTTCTTTTTCTATTTTTCTTCCACTTTAATAGCCATCTGATAACAGCTATGGAGGGTAGTAAGTGTAAAGAGACTCAACTCTTCTTGTATGTTCCATCTAAGGCCGTTTAGATACCTGGCAACCTTAATGCTTTCACTTTCTTGCACTCTAGACCTCAACCTTAGTTTTTGGAACTCTTATGTGTAGGCAGCTACATCTAGTTCTCTCTGTCTGAGATTTTTCCTCTTCTTATGCAATTGGATGTCATAATCCTCAGGTAGATAGTTTTCCTTTACTTTAGCCACCATAGTTTTCCAATTTCTTATTGGCTTCTTTCCTTCCTTCTCTCTTTCTTCTTGCAAAAACTTCCACCAAGTTAATGCATGTCCTCTTAGCCTTGATTTGGCTATCTTCACCTTTTGTGGTTCTATAACCCCATCACATTCAAAGTGATTTTCCATTCCCTCAATCCATTCCATAGCTAATTATGCATCCATTCTTCCTGTGAAAATAGGGATGCCTTCTAGTGCCTTGCCACTTAGTGCCTTTAATGCTTTGAGGAAGGGTTTCTCTGCTAATGGAGGGTCAGGTTCTGGTTCTATTTCTTCCTCAACCTAGTTCTTACCCTTGTCTTTAACCCCTGCTAACTGCACTTCCATCTTGCCTGCAGTCTCTAGAACCTCTTCTAGTTTGTGCTTCATCTCCTCCACAATTTCTTCAAGACGTCTGTTCTTTTCTTGTTGCTCTGTCAAATCTCTAGCTAGTTCTACATTGGTCACCATGGTGTTTTCCCCTATGGATTCACATCCCTCTGACATATATTTCTCAATTCCCAAGCCTTTTAACTTGCTATGATACCAATTTGATGGGGAGTACTATCTCTCAAGAGCACATTTTCTCTTTCTAAAACCTACTCTTTGGTCTTACTAGGGTATTCTTCTCTATCCTACTCAGAGGTCACTCCTAAGACCCCTATCTCCTTATAGAAATCTCCACCAACTTCAAACACTCACCTTTGCTCTCACACCCCTACTAAGCACCTTTGGGCTCAACCTTGCCACAAAATTCCCCAAGCCATTCTTGGGACTAGGAATAGGTCTTCCAACTATTCCTTGGTTGATCTTACTTCACTTTGATCCATCTTGTTGGATTCCTTTTTCATTTGTCCATCGAATTCATGTAAACCTTGTTTTTAGGCCTCGTAGCCTTTTTGGTCAATTAGGCCTCCTAAAACTAGTGTTCTTGCAATAAATCCAAGACTTCCTTAACAAACCCCCAAACTCTTTAGGGATTCTCTTTATAGACCTGCTAGGCTCCAAGATTTCCTAGGTTTTAGACCTCCTTGGTGTTCGTACATAGGTCTGTCAGCAAACCCCTATTTTTAAGGGTTTCTAGGGTATGTGACACTGTTTGGTTTCTTTAACTTCATTGAGTGCTTTAATGGCCTCCTCTGCACTTCTCCTTGCATACACATATCCTAGACACATACCCCTACACCTCTACACCATCGATTGGCACAAACCAATCTGTTAAGCAAGCCCTCTTGCTTCTGTTCTGTTCAAGCACCTAGCCAGAATGCCCCTGCACTCGCCTAGAGCTTGATGGAATTACTAGCTCTCCTACAAAAAAAGACTCCACATACCATATTTACACTATATACAAGGTCCCCTACTTTATTCCAGGAGGCCATGGAAGTTCAGCCATGAGAATTCAAGTGGGGTGCATCTTTTACAAAATTGGCCCTGAACCGGCTAGTGAAATAGAACACAAGAATTTACAAAACAGTTAACTAGTCATACCAAACAACTAAACCAATGCCACACAAGGTAGTTTCATGTCACAAATTAAAGATTCAATGCATTAGTTCAGTCCTTTCAATCCATTAATTGACTAGATCAAGGCTCTATTTCAAAAACACAGTAAAAGAAAATTTCTTTCCAAGACACAATCCGTACAGTAGTACTTCCAACTCTTCCAATTCTTTCCAACTCTCAGGTTAGGGTTTTTCTGACCTTACATATCCTTTCCCCACATGTTGGGACCCTTAGGTTGGACTTAGAACAACATAAATTATTCCTAGTGTTTAGGAAAAGCATGAAAACTTTGCAAGATATCCTAAGTACACAAAACTCAAGACTCTAAACAAACTTGCCACAACACACACACCAAATCAACCTTGGGACTTTATCAAATAGTCCTTATTACCTTGGTGGTTGGCTAGAACCACCTACAAGCCAAAATTTGTTAAGACCTTTCAAAATACCTTGAGGTGCTCTTGCACTAGGTTGCCTCAAGCACAAGAGGTTTGGGCTATGTAGCTTGTTCTTTCTCATGAGATTGGTGGGTCAGAGCACGACGGTGACACCTACGTTCCATAGCCTCTTTATTTTGTTTAGCTTTTTGATCAAGGTGCATAGGCGAAGGAGTGGACTGGTCCACCGTGGGTTGCTTATCATTTCTGAGAGGAGGAATGAGAGGCACTAAGGGTGGCTCGTCCATTGTCTCTTTGGATTTATAAACTTGTTTGGTGTGAGGTGGGAGGAAGAAGTTACTATCATGATCCCTAGGCCTCTTAAATGATGTGGAGGAGGTTGGCTAGGCACATCGGAGTCGGGTTGAAACATCGCTTCATCAAGGATGGGTGAATCTGAGGTAGAAGGAGGTATGTTGCACAAAGAAAGTTCAGATATCTTCTTGGCTTTGAATTTTTCGTAGGAAATAAAGAATATGTCCTGTCTAGGGGTGATGGGCTCCATAGGTTCAGGCCAAAAGACATCCAGGAAAAAGTTACCATTAGAGGATAATGGGTTAAAATTGTTATGATGGACAGTAAATATGTCGTTGTTGATAGGAAACTTAACACACTTGTGAATGATTGATGGGACCACTTTCATAGAACGAAGACATGGAAGGCCAATTCGTAAGAAAAATTGGTTTGACTGAGGTATAATTGAAAAGGTAACATCCAATGTCTTGGGACCTATTTGCAAGGGGAGGGCAATCAATCTGATCGTCGGGCACACAAAACCATGGTGTGTTTTGACCCACACAGTAGGTCAATTATAGACATCTTGTTCAAGATTATGTAATACAAGAAACTCTTTGGTGATGACATTCTTGCCACATGTAGGATCTATGAGTATCACATTGGTGGGCTTATAATAGATGCAGCCAGCTATGTAGAGAGGGCCATCAGGGAGGTTTTGTAGTATATCTTGTGTAGAGAAGGATATGTCAAGAGGTCCTTTGGTTGGGCCCTTTTGATGGATAACGTTAATTTTTCCTACCATTTTGTTAATAGGTGAGACATGGGTTACTGGTGGAAGAGAAGCAGAATGTAAATCTTGTGAATCTACATTCATTACGTCAAGTGGAGAAGTTTCACATGACTTCACAAATGACACATTAGGATTAGGCATGGGGTTGGTAAAAATTTGTATGTTTTGATTAGGGGGTGCCACTAATGTGTTTCTTTAACATTAACGTTGGTGATGGGTAGATGTCTTAAATCAATGAGGTCTTGCACTAGGTACTTTAGACACTTACATTGTTCAATATCATGGCCATGTTGGCAATGAAAATAGCAATAAGTAATGGAATTATAGGAAGAGGGTAATGGTTTGTTAGGATCAGGTGTATGGATGGGTGGTAAAGAAATCATATGTTGTTGAAGTAGTTGGGTCATGGTATTATGAAGGGTGTCGAGCAAGGGTGTGAAAGTACACTTAGGATCTCTGTAATTAAAGGGCACAACAGCCACTTGGTTGTTAATGGGTGGTGGGTTGGAAGATGAAGGGTTGAATTGGAGGAATCCTTTGTTCAGTTTATGGAAAGGTTGAGGAGTGGATTGGGAAGAGTTATCAGATTTCTCATCACGACTAGTACGGGACCGTGATTCATGACTACTAGTAGAGTTATGGTAATCACAAAGTGCTTGAGATAGGTGCATGAAGGAGGGGAACTTCATGAGGGTGAGTTTATCCTGAAGGGATGTCACAAGGTTCTTTGTAAACATCTTCTACAGATGAGTTTCTAGGATCTAGACATTGATCAAGGAATAGAAGGTTTGGTCGCGAGAGATAAAATTAGTGATCTTCTCGATATTAGCCTGTTTACACCTCTTGAGGTCAGCTAGAGTTTTCTTTGGAGCCATGTGCACTTGAAAGTGGTTTATGAAAGAATCCACTAACTCGTTAAATGAACTAATGGAGTTATTGGGTAGAGAAGAGAACCAATCTAAGGCTACATCTTTAAGAGTTCTTGGAAATAATTTGGCAAGCAACCTATCATCAAGAGCAATGTTGCTATAGAGAGTAGTGCAGGCATTGACATGGTTAGAAGGGTCACCCCTCTCGACATATTTTTTGAACTTGGGGATCTCTATGCCTTGTGGAAAAGGAGTGCGGAGAATGTCAAGGGACAATGGGTTTCTACGAACGTAATGAGAGGGGGAGCCATATTGGATTTGGTTAATGGAAGATATTTGTTGTTGCATATTAGTGACAGTGTGAAATAGTTGGGTAATGAGAGGGTCACTATAAGTGCTATGAGGTGGAAGTGAAAGAGGTGAGAGGGTGAGAGTGGTTGAAGGAGAAGTGGTAGGAATGGTGATAGGAGGGACAATGGAAGAGATGAGGGGGAGGGATTCCATAAGAGAAGTAGGGATTCTAGTGGTGGTGGGGAGGGGAGGTACCACACTACTAACCGGTTGAATATTAGTGGTCACACTAGGAGGTGTATAAGTCAGGATAGAAGCCACGGTTGAGGGGGGAGGAGTGGAAGGTCACTTCATGGCCAGACTTAGGAGTGGGTGAAGGGGATGACTTAGGTGCATGCTTCTCATAGATTTCTGCAATCTTCTTCAGTACACTTAAGCCATTATCATTGTCAATTAAACGGTGTAGGAGTTCAATGGCAAGGATGGAAGTCCCTAAGATGGGTTCAAATCTAACTTCATACTGGTAATCAGTGAGATCAACATGAATGTGGAATATTTTATCATGTGGGAGGTGATTATCAGCAGTGGTATCGTCTAGGCACAAGGAATTACTAAGGATAGTTTCTAAGCCCAATGCACCATTGTCAACACCAGGAGTTGAAGTTGGAGGGATGTCAAGATCTACGAGGGTGTTGTTAGTAGATGACATGGTTTAGTGAAATTCTTCTTGCAACTTTATTAAAAAGGGAACACTAAATGCTCAGACACAAAACCCCTAAGGCAATATGAGCAAAGGTGATAAAAGGTCAATAACTAAGATTTTGGAACCAAACCCAGAAAGGAAAAACCAGGAAGTTGAAAAGCAAAAACTATTGGTAAATTTACGAGAATTTGACAAAAAACAAGGCCAAAGGACTAGGTCGCCCAAGGTGGAGACTTACTCCTAGTAGTGTTGTTTTTGTAAAATTCCTGAAGTTTTGGCTGATTTTTATGGTTTTTCTGATATTTTGGTGCAAACAGAAACTGAAAGTGCAATTTTTTTTGTGTTTTCTGATTAAAAATGCAATGAAATGTGCAAATTTACCATGAATTTTCACTAAATGCACTTTTATCACTAACCCTAGGATGCAAACAATGCAATATTTTAATGCAATGCAAGCTATCTTAAGATGAAATACAAAAAATCAAAAAGGCTAGCTAATGGTCAATGATCAGGTTCACCAAAATGAACTACCAAAAACATATGGCTTACCAGGGAAAGATGATTCCCTTACTAGGCTCTTAGGGTTTTGCACCCTAAGATCACCTGGTTTGGAAATGGCTCCCTTTCCTCTAGGTTGATATGTTTAGGGCTAAGTTCAATAAAAAAGGGGGAGGAATTTGATGATGGTTGTGAATGTGTGTGATGTGTGGCTAAAACTAAAAGTAAAATGAAACTAATCTAAATGTATGCAAATGTAAATGAAACAAAACAAAACTAATACTAAACTACTCTAGAATGACCTAAGTGTTTGCTTTCTGGAAAATAACTGAGAGGGATAGAAAGTGTGTGCGTGGGAAGATGATGCAACAATTGAATACTTTTGGGATCTCCTGGAAAGTGTCTAATCTGCATAAAAGGAAACTTACACCAACTGGGGTGACCTAGTCCTCCAATTAGAAAACTTTCCTAAAACAAGTTCCAGGGAAATGGGTGTCCAAACACACAAAAACCCTTTTCTGGGCCTAGCACAAGGACAGGATCACCAATAGTGGCAACCTAGTCCTCTTGTATTTTCTAAGGAATCAGGGTTTGGTTTTGTGGGTCCTAGTGAATGTTCCCCTTTTCTACAACAATCTTGTGATAGGAACCCCCGAAAGTGACCTGCAACTTGTCCTTTGTCCTTCCTAGGGTTTGAGACTTGGATTTGACTTGAGATGAATGTTGGTACTTCTTACAACACTTTGTCCTTCACCTAACCTGCATCAAAAGACCAAACCTTTGTTGATGGTCTACAACATGCATGAGCAGCTTCAATGGAGAGGACCTGAAAACCCTAATGCTTGTATACTTTCTTGTGAAGTCCTGGTTGCTTGAGCACTTGAAGATTGAGAGAAAGAGAGTAAAAATGAGCTAGAGGATTGGAAAAATGGAAGCAAAAACCCTTATTTGTACATGTGAAACCCTAATTTTCCTGAAATGCAACCTAATAGGCTGACCCTAGGGTTTAGGAGGAAAGATTCTCGTTGAATCTTATTTAAAATTTAAATTTTATGCCTAAAGGGACTAGGTCGCCCAAAGTGGCGACCTAGTCCACCTAGGAAAATTTTGGTGGTGGTCGGGAATTTAAAACACACTTAGGTCGATACTAATGATGCATTAAAAGGAATATTTAGCATATGAAAAGGGTTGATTTAGGGGTGATAAGCCTAGATAAATGTGAAAATGCAACACAACACTTTACAACACTTTGTCTTAAGGATTAGGAAGGTGTAAAAATGTATTATTTAGGTGAATTATGTTGAAAGGGTCTTAGAAAAGTGAGGAAATGTATTACAACACTTCACAACACCTTAGTAAAACACCATTATCTTATTGATGAATTGCAAGCTTACAAGGCTGAATCAAGGTGATCAAGACCAAAATCCACTAAAAAAATGCCAAAATGAGTGAAAAAGTGCCAAGGTATACACTTTATGGTGACACATATATCTAAAATAATATATAAAAATATTATCATTTTATTGTGGTTAGAGTGGTCAAACAGACACCTACTTCTTATTTTTTCCCTGAAATTTAAGTACTACTACATTGAAATTTCAAATTTTCACCAAATAGATTTAAAAAAAAAATAAACCTAGTAGTTTAGAAACTAAATTCAATTTTCTATAGATTCTATTCTTAAATATTTTTGAAATAATATAGATAACTTATTCAAATTTTTACGTCAAGTTGCCTAACTCTGATTTTCTGAATTTTCATTGCCACTTAAGGGCTTGTTTCTTCCATGATGATCCTACATGTATACCCAAAGGAGAAAAATAAAATTAAAAAAATCATGGATTTCTTGAGGCCCAATGATAGAGTGCCTAAATTTGTCATGCAACATAATTGGGTAAATTGGTATCTCCATTTTTATTCAATAGTTATAAGAGTATACGGGTTCCTTGTGGGACCTCATATTATGCCAAGGTATGTTCCTATGAGGCTAGCATGCTTAGAAATAATTTGGAAACTTAATGAATTTGATAAGACCCACCTCAAAGGACAAAATAAGGGCTCCTTCTTCCCATTATGTATAATCTTTTCATATTTTATAGTGACTAGGGAAGGTTTAGAACTCATCTACCCAATGCTCCAAATATATAAAATGGTTCACAAAAATACAAGAGAATTTGATCCTATGGGATTCATCAACCAAGGTAGGAAAATAATTAAGAGATCCTCTTTTGTACATCAGCTCCTCTTTGGTGACGATTTAATCAAAAATTTCCTCACTAAAAAAGAGGTAAATGAAAGAAGATTAAAGTGGGTGGATTTGAAAAAAGAAGAGGACCTAAAGGCCAAGTAAAGAGAATATCATCTTGAGGCTTATGTACAAATAAATGATCCTATTGCTACCATCCAAATGGTGTTGAAGATGTTGATGAATTGATTGGGAAAGCCCTAGTGATGGAGGAGAGGCCTTCCTACCATCCACAAACAAACTCATCTATATATGCATTTGCTAGAAGAGGAAAGGGACCAACAATAACTGAACCAATCCCTTAAGAGAATCCATCTATAGCATCCTCACCTCCTCAAGAGGTCCCCATTGCTAAATCTCCTCCACAAGAGTAACTTTAGAATAAAAGGAGGCTTGATCAGCCATCCTTGGTTGATTATCCCCTAGGTTTTGATGAAGAGGAAGATGTAGAATTCATTGAGGAGGAGGTACATGTAGAATAAATTCCCTCTCCTTCAAGAGTAAATATGATATGGATGCCAAAAATCCATTTGGGTATAAACACTGGAAGTGGAAGAGATGAGGAATATCTTATGAGAGCCCTTGTGTGTACTTAATTCATCTCAAATGATGGATTTTTCAAATCTAAGGAACTCAAAAAAAATGTAGTCAGAATAAGGAGAGTAATTCCATGATAAAATGAATAAGGTAAAAGCTAATGTCGACCCTTCCAAATATGAAGAGTTTACCAATAGGGTGTTGAAAAAAATTGACTTTGATATCAAGAATATCACACTTAAAGAGGGAAGGAGGTTAGAGAGAAAGTGGAATGTTATTACTACCAAAATGGGCTATTACCTCTGAAATAGCTTTGGATACCATTTAGAGGTAGGATGAAGAGATATTTTCTTCAGAGGAGTAGGTAGAGCAAGCATAGTCAGGATAAGGTTTCAACCCTAGGTGGGAAACCTTGGACATATGGGCTCTTTCTCTAAAATCTAATGCAATCCTCAAGTGATAGAGACTATGCAAGAAATGAAGGGGAGTTGGATAGTTAAAAGGGTATTAGACACCATAGCTCCCCAAATAGCTTCATTAGTTGTTCATAAAACTAAGTTTAGTGGGGCTACTACCAAAAATCTATAAGATGAATATGATCAATTGTTGAAGGATCATATGAAATTGACTACAAAGTACAACAAGCTAAAGATGCAAGAGCCACTAGTAGTATCTCCACTAACAAATATAGAAGTGAAGTGCTTTAACATTAATTTTCTAGAGTACTTTGATGAAAGAAAAGGAATAATTAAATGCAAAGACAGATAATCTTGAGGAACAGATAAAAAATGCTCAAGGAGAGTAGAAAAAGAAGACAACTAGCATAGTTGATGGAGTAATAAAGTATATTGTATCCAAAATACTTGGGAGATTATAGGATTCCCATCTAGCTTACTTTAATCTTATGAATGCCACTAAATTTTGGAATCCATGTTGCTCATACTCTCCAGTGATAGCTTAGTCTCCTATATGAAGAAAATATTTGACGAGTAGGTTTTAACCAAATCTCAAACAACTTTTTCTAGGACCATAGTTCAAGCCCCTTACATTCCAAGAAAGAACAATCATCTTTAATATTTGGAGAAGTGGGAATCAATTATTTTAACTAACCCTGACTCCACCAATGTATCTCCCATTAATTTAATTTTATCCTAGTTTGTCTTCTACCCCACCTTAAGATGTTTCTCTAGGGCTCCCTTCCTAAGATTCCTTTGCTAAATGCGCAATATAGGAGAGGCTCTAATACCTTTCCCTAAATCCAAATTTTCCTTTTCTAGAGAAGGAGCTAGCCTGACCAAGGCCAATTCATCATTTCTCTCAATATTTTTCATTATAATTGGGACATTGAAATTCGTCAGGGAGAGATCGATGCCCATCTGAACATGTAGTAGTCTATCCTCATAAATATTTTAGTTATCAACTTCTCTGGATACCACATGATCCCCCTCCAAATTATTATCTCCAAGATGCACCCCACCTAAGTTCATCTCTTATCAATCTAAGTCACCCAACACATCAAATCGATTGAGAAATCCCTCCTCTTATCTATCTTTAAGGGTTCTTTTTAGCTTCCTCCCTCAAAATTAGAGCCTTGACTTTGTCCATCTTAGTAGATTGATAAGGAGGCACATTTATAGGTGCCCCTACCAAGCTAACCCTAAGACACCTCTTCTACAAGTGACCATACTCATGATAGATTTAACATCGAAAAGGCAGTGCTTCGTAATCCAATTGTTGAGCCCATGAAGAGGAACCAAGGTGAATTTCCAATGAATATGGTAAAGGCTTATTTAAATTAATTTCAATGGAAATGTGGCCATAGGAAATTACCTTTTTATCCAGTGTTTGTTTTGATGGGCCCACTAGCTTTCCTAACAACAATGCAATTAATGAAGAATATCATTCCTCCAAAATTCTAATGGGAACCAAGGGAGTCACACCTAGACCAAAACACAAGTCAAGAGCTCCTTGGTAGGGTTAAAGCCAAGATGTCGATGCTTTAAAAATAAGCCAACTTGATTATAAAAATAAGGCCCCCCTCAAAGGCCTTATTATGATCAACTAATAAATTGAATACCACCATAAAAAAATTATATTCTACTAGAATAATCTCCATCTCACCCTTAGGTTCCCACATCCATAAGGTCCAAGGTTCTATTGCAAAGACGATTGTTTTTGTGCCAAAAGATCAACCTATTAATGTTTGATACAACTTCCAGAGTTAATGAATCCACGAGAGGCAGTTAAGCCATGTCACGAACCTAAGCATTGTACTGCACAACAAAAGGAGACCAAGGTAACACACCTTGCAATAAACCCCCTAGCACAAGCAAGGGGTTCAAACCCATGACCTAGGATCTGATACCAATTGTTGTAAAGACAGTTGATATTGCACCAAAAGATCGACCTATTAATGTCTGATAAAACTACCGGCATTAATAAATCCACAGGAGGTGGGCCTGCCTTTATTTATCCCTATTTATGTCTTAATTTATTCTATTTTACATCCACAAGCCTAATGATGTATATATTTTTATGGCTAATCCCAACAAACATCAAAGGATAAATGATAATTTAATGATTTTGGCTGAGTGTCCCTAATTTTTTGATCAGGACTAAGATGCCACCTTGGGCATCTTTGTCCCTCAAAGGTCTTGGCACCCTAATTTCAAAAGGACCTTAAATGGGCCCCTTTTTTGGAGTCTATGCTCTGAGTTTCATGCCTCAGGACTAAGACACCACCTAGGGCATCTTAGTCCCCTTAGCTTATTTTCGGGGTTCAATTTCAAATCTTGGCGGGATTTAGCCTCCTTTATTTAATGAATTCCTATGTCAGCTTGTTGTGGTGTAATTTCAAGATATTAAGCATGGATAAGTATAAATACAAGGTTCATTCATTCATTTCTAACCAATTCTTTTGTGAGAGCATTCCTAATAGCATAATTGAGTTTACAATAGCATTCAAGAGCAGTTCATCAAGCATTTGGATCCATCATCAAGATTCAAGCATCATATCAAGGATATTGTTGCATCATGTTTGTTATTGTGCTAACATTTGTGATGTAGGGTTTATGATTCAAGCAAGTGTTTTATGCAAGATCAACATCATTCAAGCAAGAGTCAAGAACCACATCCATTGTAGCCATTTCAAGCATATTTGCAACACCTTATTACAAGGGTTTAGTGAGTTGCAACATAGTATTTTGTTCATTCATCATTTCTCTCCATTTCATTCTATTTCAAGGTTTAATTACCAACAAGGGGTTTGACCAAGGAAAACCCCCGTTTACTAACAATCAATAAGTTTTTCCTATCTTGTGTGTTTGTGTTTGGAGATTTGGGTTGAAGACTTGAAGATCATTTGAAGAGAAAAGTTGAAAAGTTGCAAAGTTGCATTGTGAAGTTGGCATCTTCACAGAAACTCACCTACAATCCATATCTAGAAGTTCAGAACCTGGGATTAGAAAAGAAGGAAGTGTAGACATCAAGCCTCAAGACCACATTCAAAGATTTCAGAAATTCAACTCGGGACTAAGATGGTAGAAAGGGAATCCTAGTCCTCCAAGTGGAATTTTGCAGAGATTCGTTCGGATCCTATTCCGACATCCGAAGATTTTGTATCTACCCTAAAAAACAACAAGACTAACAAGATAGTAAGGGAGTCTTAGTCCTCCATAGAACATTTTGACATCTTTTTTGTATTTCCAGAATCCTGGTCACATTTCCAAACTTCCCAAATACACACATCATAACTCTTTGTTGCATAATTTTATCATTTGCATCCATCATTTAGCTTTCATTACTAGGTTTTGTGAGTTGAATTTTTAGTCATATTTTGCAAGCTTTTTCTTGGTGGTGAACCCTTCAAAGCTTAAAAGAACCCCTCCTAGGTCTTCCTTATTGAGAATTGAATCACCCTTTGGGGTTGATATTCAATCCAATTTGGGTTCCTAGGACATTATTGAATTGCCTAGAGAGAATAAGTGGGCCTTTCAACCACCTATTTTCTCTACGGTTCAACATCTTCCTCGACTGAGTCTAGTTAGATCACCAAAGCTAGTTTGTCTTGGCTCCTCTCCAGGAATCCATTTACCTTCCTGATATGAGGACTCCCACTCAACGATGAACCCTCCCCACCCAAGGACTTTTTCAACAAATTGGGAACACTTGTATTCTTTGACAAAGAAGTTTAATTCCTAGATAAAATTTCTCGAAAAAGACATATTTTGGTTTAGATTTTCCTCTCCAACTAAGGCCATCCCACCATAGGAAAACATACCCATCCAAAAGCCCCCATCAAAGGCCTTTCAAACATAGATTAGGTAGAAAAAACACCCAAAAATCACCAATGCTTGCAAACAAAGAGGGAAATAAACCCCTACTCATCCTAGAAACCACAAAGACCCCTTCCACACTACTAAAATCCACATTGAAAAGAATCTTGCACAAGCCAAAGAAAGTTTGTGGCTAGGGCCTATAACCCTAGCATGTGTGGCACCTCCTCTCCTCGCACTCATCTCCAACTACTCGCATTGCCACTTTTGTCAGGTTATTGTTATGAAGAGAAGGATTTCTAAGTTGAGTAAGCATACCCAATTCAATAGGAATACTACCATGGATTTTGTTGTCTCCCAAACCCCAGTCACATGAAGAGGATAGGTTTCTTAGGGAGGGTGGAATTTTTCCTCTTAGATTGTTTCCCCAATCATAAAGTGTTTTGAGTTGAGTAATCATACCCGATTTCGTAGGTATACTACCATGGATTTTTTTTCTCCCAATACCAATTGAGTTAAAGAGAATAGCTTTCCTAGGGAAGATGGAATTATACCTATCAATTCATTTGCTCCTAAAGCAAGGATTTTCAATTATGAAAGAAGGCCAAATTGAGAAGGGATAGAATTGCTCAAAAGGTTATAAGATAGTATGAGATCTTGGAAAGAGCAACAAAATAATAGAGTGGTGGGAATGGAGCCTTCCAAATTATTTAGAGATGATCTAAGTATTCTAAGGCGAGACAACCTTCTTAATTGAGGAGGAATTTGGCCTTAGAAGTTTTTATTCCTAAGAGAAAGTAATCTAAGAAAAGAGATATTTCCTTATATTGGTTCGAGTAAATACATACCAGTAAGATTCAAAGAAAGCATGTGTTGATGACAAGAATAGCATACAATCCCACTCCAATTGTAGGAGGAGTGAGGAGGAGACCAATCAAGAAAGGATTCGTAGGGGTTGAGGGAGAGGGAATTCTTAAAATCCAGGGGAGCTTCTTGTTCAGAAGAAGAGGACGAATGGGAAGAAGGTAGTGTAGATAGAAAGAAGAGTAGGGGGGCAGAAACCACAAAACCCATCTTCATCTCTATTGAACTTGGAAAAAAGTCAAGCTATCCAAGTCCGTGCGTTGGTCAAATGTCTTTTGTTTTTGTCGGCCACTTGCTGGTGAATGATCACCCTCACATAAAACTGTCATTGATAGAACATATTTCACTTCATTCACGTCAATTTTCATTTCTATCTATTCTTGGCCAAGCTCATAATGTCTCTTGTTTTCGCCTGATACGAGTGTCGGTCGCATAAAATGGTTGGTCCCGTCATTTCTGAACTCATGTCCATGCAACTAATTAGTCCTAGAGTTATGATGTTAGGCTACTTAAGAAAATAAAGAGATTTTATTTTTATATGGTTCGAGATTAATGTTTTGACCATTTAAATATTAAAACAAGAATATGAACGAGATTTTATTTCTTGGAACTTCAAGATATTTGGTACTTTCGTATTTCGATCTTCGGAGGAGAATCCTATAATATGAAGTGTGAACTAAAACTCATGACTATCATATGTAAGGGTGATATAAACATGGGGTTCAACCTATAAAATTATCAATAATTAGAAGATAGGAATATTGAATCTGAAATGGTGCATTAACAAGCAATTCTTTATTTAATTCGTAATTAATTTTTTTTACAAATTTTCATATAAGATAATAGGTTGGAGTGTTTGTTAATTTATCTAACAAAAAATATAAACAACATTGATAATGATCTTATAAAATGTGAGCATAATATTTATTAAGTGAAAGTTGCAGGAGCATCTATAAGCTGAGAAATCTTACATAAACAAAAAATATTTTATTTTATGTTCTGTTTTATTTTGAAAGTGTTTATTTGTTTTCTACTAGTTATATTTTTGACACAAAATATTGCCATAGACTTCTAATCCATTCATTAAGTTAAATCATTTGATTCCAATTAATTTCTACAATTATTGTTAAGCTTTTAAAATTAGAAATAATAAGCAAACATAAAATATTCTTCCCAAGATATTTAGATAATATGAAAAATAAATTTAAAGATCAATTTATTATAAAGGTCTTATATCTTAAATTCATTTATTTGTATAATTTGAATGGGTTATTCATTGAACAATAATGTTTGCATGTAGCCTACGACAATGCACATTACTAGTGTAGCTATGGATCGCATTCCTTGTTTCATTTTGAGAAAATGATTTTACTTCAAAAATGGTGTTGGATAAATTTTGATGTTATGTATTGGAAAAATTAGAAAAGTGGTAAACACAAAGTGTTGGCATCCCTTGCCACTATTGCACTTATTTTCTCTTGGACCCTACTTAACCATGGTCATGTTGCCATTAAATAATTTATAATCAACCTCTCCTAACCAATAATTAGTTTGAAATGTAAGAATTGACAATAAATATCAACATAAGAAAAGAATCCATCATGACCATTGTTTCCTTTAGACTACATTAAAACAACCATTTATGTCAATACATTCTCCATATGCCAAAAAATAAAAGGTACAATCCATATCCAATATTTCAACTTGGATATGGATTGTACCTTTTATTTTTTGGCATATGGAGAATCTATTGAGTTGAGTAAGCATACCCAATTTAGCAGGAATAATACCATGGAGTATGTTGTTTGACAGCTCCAAGTTGGTTAAAGAGGATAGGTTTCCTAGGGAGGGTGGGATTGTGCCCGTGAGGTTGTTTTGATAAAGCTAAAGTATTTTAAGTTGAGTAAGCATACCTAATTCAAGAGGAATACTACCATGGAGTCTGTTGTCACTCATCCCCAAGTCGGTTTAAGAGGATAGGTTTCCTATGGAGGGTGGGATTGTGCCTGTGAGGTTGTTTCCCCAAAGATAAATTATTTTGAGTTTAGTGAGCATACCCAATTCAATAGGACTACTACCATGGAGTCTGTTGTCACTCATCCCCAAGTCGGTTAAAGAGGATAGATTTCCTAGGGAGGGAGGGATTCTGCTTGTGAGGTTGTTTCCCCAAAGATAAAGTGTTTCGAGTTGAGTAAGCATACCCAATTTAGCAGGAATAACACCATGGAGTATGTTATTTGACAACTCTAAGTCGATTAAAGAGGATAGGTTTCCTAGGGAGGGTGGGATTGTGCCTGTGAGGTTGTTGCGATGGAGATAAAGTATTGTGAGTTGAGTAAGCATACCCAATTCAATAGGAATACTACCATGGAGTCTATTATCATCCAAATACAATTCAGTTAAAGAGGATAAATTTCCTAGGGAGGGTGGGATTGTGCCTGTCAATTGATTTACTCCTAAAACAAGGATTTCTAGTTGTGAAAGGAGGCCAAGCTGGGAAGGGATAGTGTTGCTCAAAAGATTATAGGACAGTATGAGAACTTGCAAAGAGCGGCAAGATGCTAGAGTGGCGGGAATGGAGCCTTCCAATTGATTTACGGACAATCTAAGTATTCTAAGGCGAGACAACCTCCCTAGTTGGGGAGGAATTTGGCCGTGGAGGCTGTTATTCTTGAGAGCAAGTACTCTAAGAAGAGAGAGATTGCCAAGGAAAGGAGAGATTGGTCCGAGTAAAGACATACCAGTAAGATTCAAAGAAAGCACGTGCTGATGGCGAGGATAGCAGAGAATCCCAGTCCAGTTGCAGAAGGAATGCCGAGGAGACCAATGAAGCAAGGAATTGTGAGGGTCACGGGAGAGAGAATGCTTAAAAGCGAGGAGAGCTTCTTGTTCTTGTTCAGAAGAAGAAGAGGAAGAGGAATGGGAAGAATAACAAGGCAGTGCAGAGAGAAAGAAGAGGAGGAGGAGGGGAGAAACTACGAAACCCATGATCTTCATCTCTATTCAACTCACAAACAACTAAAGCTATCCAACTGTCTGTGTTGTGTGTACAGTCAATCCGAAATGTGATGATTATAAAGCTGCGAAGGCATGTGCAGTGGTCAAACGTCTATTGTTTTTGCCCGCCACTTGTGGAACAAAGTCTACGCTGGTAAATGCTGAAGAAGAAAACGAGGGGAAAACGGGAGGGAAGTCGGTTTTCGACCAGGCTGATAAAATCTAATCAGTGTTCTCCAAGGCACAAGAAAAAGTGGGGAATCTAAGCAGTTTAAAAAGTCGTCAGATTCTTTTGTTTTTGCCGGCCACCTGGGGGTCAAAGTCTACGCAGGTAAATGGCTAAGAAGAAAAAGAAGAGAACATCAGTTTACAATACGACTGCCATTCACGGAGGACATCTTCATCCACGTCAATTTTAAATCATTTCAGTTTTCATTTCTATCTATTCTTTGACTAGGCTGACAAAGTCTCTTCTTTTAAATTAGTCTTCTCGCACAAGAAAAAGTGGGGAAATTAGTTTACAATAGACAGCGACATTTGTTTCATTCATATTTAAATTTAAAAATATAAGAAGAGTTGCGGAAAGTTAGCTTCTTAACTCTTGTTTATTGGACAATAATTATTAACAATAAATAAAATTTAAGTTGTGATTATTAGTTTAATAGAGTGTTTTAAAAAGTAATGGGTAGCTTTAAGTGTAGGTATTTATGAAGTATTTTAAATGGTTTGATTTTTTTTTTAAATAATTAAGTTATATTTTTAGTATAAGTTATAATATAAATTAATAAATTGATTTTATTTTAAATTAAGAATTTTGAATTTTAATAATGAAGATAATAAATAAAATATAATTAAATTTTAAATTATAATTAAAAATATGTTCTTATTATAATTTATTTATGATTATTAATTAATCATTGCATTATTTAAATATGTATTAGGCATGTCAATGGGAGTAATACAAACATCTATAAATTACAAATGAATTAAGTGAGATATTTTGGTTTTGCATGGTCTAATTAAATTTTTGAAGGACATAATTTTTTATAGGGTGATACAAAAAGGTGTAAATCATAAGTGGAGTAGACGCAAGGTTGTGTCATTTCAATTTATAGCTTTCTCTTTGCCGTACTTTCTTGTCCGACGATCCAAAATGAGATAACAAATGTCTTAAAGTAATTCATCTTTCTTATATCTCAATTTCACATAAAAAGATTGGTCCCATCATATCTTACTCAAGGGTTAATAGACTTAGTTGTATGTTTGTTGTCAAATATTTTGTGACATGTATTTTTGAATTTATCATTATGAATGGTGAGACTTTGTCATATGATTGATATTAGGCTGAAATATTTATTGTAGAACTCTATATATATATATATATATATATCATATTTGTGCCAATAGAATCAATCCACATGCACCAATTTAGTATATGTTTATGCTCTCAACTTATACAATTTTGGTCACCTAAAACTTCTTCACACCACTTTTTGGAATCCCAATTTCCAAAAAAGAAGAAAATTTTAATAAACGCCTTGGAGGATTTTTGTAGGGAAAGATCCTCTCCTTTGGTCAATCCATGAAGATTTAATTCAATGGTTTTGAAATAACGGTTAAAGACATGACAAGCAATCATGTGATATTCTTAGCCATGTGTAACTATTGATGTCATGTTAATGTAACACTCTAAGGATGGTGTAATTTTTGTAACATAGTTAATGTACTTATTGACATCATACCTACAATACCCTTGATTCTATAATTAGATGAGAAAATTTGCATAGTTTATTTTTCTTATAATTTCCATTCTATTGGCTAGACCTTTTGGTCCCTAATGTTGACCAATAACACTCCCTCAATTTGGATCCTAATCATCATGACATCTAAATTTGATTCCAAAAAAATCTCTACCAACTTCAATAATTCCTTACTCTAAAATGAGCTTATATAACTATAAAGATACACATGACAATTTTTTCTATAAAAATGGTCTACAAAACAAGTCACCATGGATGTAGTGTAGTATTAACTCTTTCCTTTTTATATATATAGGATATTTCCCATGTAATATATGTTGTTCTAAAATAACATGTTGAGCATGTCATCTATATCCCCAATGACTATTTAAAACAATACAAACACTAAAAACCCAAGGCAACCCATTGAATGCTTCAAATTTCATTCATCATTTTAATGTATGTTTATTGTTTATCTACAAAATATTTAATTATATTGTAAATTAACTAAAATACAAATTTAAACCAAATAATAACTAGTTAAGAAATAGAAATAATGATCTCCATGCCAAATAATATATAAATTTTCCTTAATGATTTTTGAGAAGTTGTTTTGCACTATATAACATGTACCTAAGTAGCAATAACTTTGATATTTATATAGGATAATTTGGAATAAATATAATTTATCTTAGACATGTGTAAATGGTATGAGATATACTAGAACAAGTCTATTTTGAGGCAAGGATCAAGTATATAGAAACTAGAGTCAATAATAATGTGAGTAGGATAGAAATGAGTGACATCCATAAAAATGTATGTTTAAACCAAATAATAACTAGTTAAGAAATAGAAATAATGATATCCATGCCAAACAATATATAAATTTTCCTTAATGATTTTTGAGAAGTTGTTTTGCACTATATAACATGTACCTAAGTAGCAATAACTTTGATATTTATATAGGATAATTTGGAATAAATACAATTTATCTTAGACATGTGTAAATGGTATGAGATATATTAGAACAAGTATATTTTGAGGCAAGGATCAAGTATATATAAACTAGATTAATAATAATGTGAGTAGGATAGAGATGAGTGACATGCATAAAAATGCATGGAGGGGAGTAAATGAAAAGGAACAAGTATTAGTGAAAGAGAAAAAATTAACACAAGTGTGTGTAACATGCCCATTGTTCTACACAATAAAATTTTCTATGTTTTACCCACAAGTGAATTGTTTATACATCTAACCTTTAAGAGAAATAAAAAAATTCAAGATTTCCTTTGAATAATAAATGCTCATTTGAAATATATTTCAAACTTTCCCATTGCATACAAAAGAATTCCTTTCATTAATTCAAATAAAGATGATACCTAATTTCCATGTGACATTTCATATTTACAATTTCCATAGAGATGGATACATGAATATACAACTTCTAAGAGCTTACCAAAATAGAGATACCAATGTTCCAGATGTCCCTACCTAGGCATACATCCTTGATGTCCCCGCATTGGTGCATGCCTTCTAGATGTCCCTGTTGTTGGTGCATACACTCTAGTTGTCCCCAATATTTCCACATACATTACAAATCTTGGTGGCCAATTGCATGAGGAGAAGCATCACTCGAGCGATCTTTTGCCAACCATGGACTTACTATGGTCCCTCACACATCAGGGAATTTTTTAGCGGTGAATCTTTTCTAATTGGTGAATAATTGAAATCAAGACCTTCAGAAATGGTGAATACTACAAGCTAAAAAGGAGATTGAACCGCCAGGATTTTTCAAAAAATTAATTTCATCTCGATTAATTTGCCTATGCATTATTTTTAAAACTAATAAATCGAATTGATTCACCATGTAAGTGGTGCATCATTAGAACTGATTCACTGGTAGTTTATACTATAATTACAAATGTTAATTATATTTGCCAGTAATATTATATTCCTGCCATTAATTTTGGGGCAATATCACCCCTAATAATAAATTACCATTTAATTTTAGGGATATTTTGGCCTTGAATAGGGCTTTTATTTATCATCATAGATTAGCTTTCTAATCAAATGGTTGCAGGTTGATTCCATGACCTATATTCATGTGCCTTTTAAAAGGCTTGTTGAGGCTCGAAATTTGTTTTAGGCCACACGATTAGATTTAGTCATGTGGCCCAAAACAAATTTTGAGCCTCAATAAGCCTTTTAAAAGGCACGTGCATATATGTCACATAATCAACCTACAAACATCTGATTAAAAAGCTAATCAATGGTAACAATTTCACTTTTCATTTAGTCTTATTTTTTAAGTGAGATTTTAAAAAATACTTAATTTGACCCCCACAAGGGGGATCTGCCCCCTTAACCCCTGCAAGGGGCACTGCTCCTTGACCTCGTTGATGGTTGTCACCCCTAAGCCCCTGCTTCAATATTACAAAACATAAAAAAAAATGGGGGAACTACGCCGACCAACTATGCAAATTTTTAAAGGAGAGATTCTCCATTGTAATTAATCTTTTCAGTGATTATTCGCTAGGATTCACCACTGTGATTATTATTTTTACCAATTATTCATTAAGATTCGCCAATATTTTATAATTTTTTAATAATGTGGATAGATTCGCCATGAAAATTAATATTTTTTTCAAAGAAAAAGAAAGATTCACCAAGATTTAATAAGTTTTTTTAGGGGGGGTTCCTTAAATTTATCACTACCACACATCTACCCAAAACCATTGTAAGATGGCCCTCCCTTCAACAAAGAGATTGGTTTGGTAACCTCATAAATTCCTTGGCCTTTTTTGAGCGTTGTGAAGTATCCTAAATAACTAGAACTTTCCCATAAAATGGCTACAACCTACGTGTATTACAATCCCAAACTAGCATGCATAATTGGATCATCGTGAACTAACAATGTAGATAGTGGCTACCTACACTACTTTGGCCAAAGATTCTTCACCTAGTTACTTCGAGTGAGAGTCATCCCATTCACCATAATAAGTTCTCAATTTGTATTGAACATTAGTATCATTTTCTAAGGTTATCCCCTTTCCCATGGATTATCCTAACCCCGGGAATAACCTTCTCATTAACTCATATCAATGACATTGCTAATAAGTATCTTAAAATACATAGGTTATCCCCTTTCCCATGGATTATCCCAACCCCAAGAATAACCTAATCAACCATGCAAAATTCATATTGTCAGAACATCAAATGACTCTATTTTAAAAATTATGATCTTAACAATAAAAGTCTCCATTCAAGAATATAACCCAATAATAAATAAACCTCATCAAAATTATAATCTCGTCAATAAATGACTTCAATCAAAAGTATAAAATTCAAAAATAAATGACCTCAACCAAATATTTAAACAACAAACAAATGAACAATTAGTTCATATAGGTTAATTCCCAACCTATGTTCTTCAATAAGTAAACATTCCAACCAAATAGGTTATTCTCAACCTAGGGTTTCAATCAAAAATGATGTAAAGATCAAGTGATCATAAAGAAATATCAAAACCTCTCTTTCCATATACCTAAAATATTCTCATGTTTGTACATCTTCACCTTCAAGTCCTGCACAATATGACTTTGGATTTATGAAACATATGCCCTCTTGAATTCTATGAATAGGAATAGACCCTTAATCAAGATAACATAAACATATAATACATTTATCAATCATATTATTTATTATTGATATAACCATCAAGTTTATACCCTAACTCTAGGGATAAGACTCTCTTCCTACTTTCAAGGAGATACAATTAATCTATTAAGTATAGACATACTGGGTGAACTCACATAAGTGGTGAACACTTTTGTGGAGGAAGGGAAAAGTCATTTTTTCCCTCTACACAAAGTGAAGGGGTTTGGCCAAACCAAATTGTTCGACCGAACCTTTAACATGGTTCGGTCAAACCACAGGGTTCAACCAAACCCTATGTTCGCTCGAACCCCATTGACATGTGAGTGGAAATATTAAAATAAAGGGGTTCGAGTGAACTAGGGTTCGGTCAAACCCCCTTAATAGGGATTTTTTTTTTAAAAACCCTGTCATTTTCTCGGACCCCCTTAATTTCCCTCATTATTTTAAAGGGGTTAGCTCGCTCGAACCCCTTTAAAAGGTTCGTCCAAACATAGGTTTGTTCGAACCTCTTTAAGAGGTTCAACCGAACATATGTTCGGCCAAACACCCTTCTTCCCCTATCTCCTAAAAAATTTGATTTTTTTTGTAAGAAATTGACGTTCGAAGCTCAATTTGAAAATGAAAATGCAGAAAACTTCAGAAACCCAACTAAATAATGATAGTCCTTGGAATGAGCTATCCGTCGAATATAATTTTAATATGATTTGCTTTTATTATGTATTTTATTTTTTAGTTTTATTAAACATAGGTTTTTCACTGAAAAATCAAAATCTCTGGTCTGCACATGTGGAAAAATAGCAGATTATCAAAATAAATTTTTTAAAAATATGTTGAGGCTAGGTATTGATGTCCTTGATCCATTAAAAAAAAAAAAAATGAATTTTGATTCATACAGAAAAAGTTATGTTGTATACAGTCCGCATATGTCTGAATTGCAATTGGTTTGACTTTGAAACTTGATTAAGGAAAAATTATTCAATAAAAAACTATGAGACCAAATGCAAGTGCTAGATATCATAGTTACAAATATAAATTCGAAAAAATTACAATTTTATCCTTCGTACAAAAAAATTTATGTTGTATATGGTGAGCGTCACTTTTTTAAAATGTTGTTTTATGAAAAAAACCAGTTTTCGTGGGAGATGAAAAAAAAAGTGCAATCTAATTCCAAAAATTTTGAAAAAAATATTTTTAGAATCTAGAGACAAAATTTGATGAGACTCTAGTTTGCATCATTTTCAAATTCCTCACGGTTTAGCCGCTACAAGAGCCCGAAAGTGAAGATTTAGTTAAAAATAATAATTGCAGTGTCCAGTTTGCCCAATAATTGTAAACCACTATTGTGGGATCACCCTACTACATATAGTATAAATACATTGCATTCATACAACCTCCCATATATAGGGTACATACCCATCTATTTAAGTATGACCAATATGATAGATTTCTCCAACATATTAAGCATCCAAGAAACATGTACAAGCATGTTCAAGCATCATAACATACTCAAACCAATCCTTTTCAATCTATGAACCAAAACTATTTAACCTTTCAAACATAAATGACAAAGGTATAGAAACTAACATGCCTATATAATGCTCCAATTTATTAAACCTCCTTCCTAGTTTGAATCCTCAAGCATGCTTGATACCTCCTTCAAGATCCACTTGATTACCATCTTCTCACTTCTCATTGGCTCTCACAATAATCATAAATATGAAATGGAAAAATAACTCTCAACTCACAAACTCTCAATTCACTAACTCATAAATCACAACAAAATAACATCAAGATAATCAAAATGAGCAACTCTATTTATACTAATTTGTGAGCAATCGAAGGCTACAAAAAATTAGTATTTATGCCACCTTTCCAACCTCATGCAATGACTCATTAACTTCTAACTCATAAGTTTGCAACACATCACAATCCTCACCATTTAAATGGTCATCGACTTGATATATGGGACAACAAGCTCAAAACAAGTTTCCTAATTTGAAATTGGGAAATCATACTAGGCATCGGACATAGCATGTGAGGATTATTAGAGTAGGTTTAATAACTGGAAAGAGTCAATCAAGATCCTGACAAATTTATGAGCATATTTGGTCAATAGTAAAATGATATCTTTTTATTGTATTCCCCGCATTTAAATTTGATATGGTTATAAAAGAATCCCTAGATGGCATTTAAATATTACAAGCCAACTTTGAAAAACTCATCCAACAAGAATTAATATTGGTGCTTGAATAATGAATCAAACACTTTCCCACCAACTGGAAATATTTTAATCTCAATATGTAAAAAAAAATAATAATAATACCTTCTCATGGAGGATATAACAAGGGTGGAGTTTACATTAATGCTAACACATTTAATTAGACATTTATAGGTCTAATGACAATATCAACATTATCTCATGTAATCGGTAAGTTGGTTATTAATATTAATTTTATAATGGTAAGGTTAACATACTCATTATAAGTATTAACACCTATTAATGTTAACTTTAGTGTTATCGTTAATATTGATGTTTAAAACTTGAAGTAATGTCAACACGAAAACCTATGGGTTAGAGATTTGGAATAATGTTAATATTATTAGATTTGATATTGTAACTAGATTAATAATAATTTTACTAAGAAATTCTAATGTTGGTGACAAAGGTCAATATTAAATAGTGATATGTTTGTTATCAATTCAATAATGAATATTAAAAAATGCCCAACGTAGCAATGAATCGTATTAATAACAACATTGGGCCATTGGAATTCTTAGTATGTTATGACAATACTATGTGGTGATAAATATGAATACAAGTATAATAAAGTTTTTCCCTTGAAGGTAATAATATACATGTCCAGACAATAGCTCAAATCAGTTCAGTAGATAGAAGGCAATGGAATATTAACCTTAATATTAGTGTGTGAATTGAAATATTAATAGAACCTATACTAAGTTGAAAATTAAATAATTAAGTACTAGAAGAGTCAATAAGAGTAAATCACTCACGCAAGTCTCAATCTTTCATTAACGACACTACCCATGTAAGATATGATTCTAAAAATATATATACTTAGATAGTTCCATATCACTGTGTATGTACTTATCGATAGAAACAACATTATTAATGATACACTATTAAATCATTATATAAACTTAAAATTATATACTCATATGTGTTTACCCATGGTGGGAAAATAAATAAATAGTTGTGTCATGAAAAGTATTAAGGGAGTAGCCTAGATATATTGTAGTGTTTGGGTATGTGCAAGATCAACATGGAAAAAATAGGCCCTTAAGTGGCAATGAAAATTCAAAAAATTAGAGTTAGCAAACTTGACATAAAAATGTGAATCAGTTATCTATATTATTTCAAAAATATGTAAGAATAGAATCTATAACAAATTGAATGTAGTTTCTAAACCAAGTTAGGTTTATTTTATTTTTTTTAAACTATTTGGTGAAAATTTGAAATTTCAATGCAGTAGTACTTAAATTTTAGGGAAAAAATAAGAAGTAGTTATGTGTCTGACCACCCTAACCACAATAAAATGATAATATTTTTTATAATATTTTAGATATAAGTAGAGGACTCATGTCCCGATGTGATGCATAATTTTTTGTAATTTTTTTCCAAGTAAATAGTTAATTATGATTTTTTTATTACAACTTTTAAAAAATATAAAAAGTTGTATGTCTAACCACCTTAACTTGGTCAAAACTTCATGAAATGCAATTTATTTTTTAATCCTATAGTATACAAAGCATAGAATGTGACGCATGTTTCGGATTTGAAAAATGTCATACCGTTTGAAAGCTATAGATTCTTTTCAATCAGCCTATTAATCAGGACTTTAGTCGTAATTGAAATAGAAAATGAATAATAATTATTTATTAAATTCAAAGTAAAGCATAATTTATATTGGTGGAAAGTTGAGAATCTCCTTTAAAAACCCTTTTCATTTCATCAATTTTGGGTAAAAAAAAGTCATCAACCACATGGCCCACATATCACTTAGATATCAACACTTTTTGGCCCACCATGATCCTGCACATACCCGTCTATGGTTCAATAGGTCGGTAGTGCATTCATATTAGTGAGGAGCCTCCCAACTGACAGCCTAATCCTTGCATCAATCCAATTAGTGGCTAAATGTATTCACATAACCGAGGGCGTTGGGATCAATGGTGGAGTTGCACAAGCAACACTATCTTGCTTATATAGGGCAGACCTTGTCATGTTGGTAAGTGTCCCTTTAACTTTTATTTTCACGTTCAGAACAAAAAAAAATCAAGTAGATTGAGATCTTGTGCTTGGTGCTAAAATTTAGGGCTTTACACATCTCCTTATGCATCTAGTTCAAAGGAGGGGCAATAACCCCCAACTTCACCCAGAGATACTCAAAAGTGTCCTTAGGAAGATCCTTAGTAAATATGTTAGCAACCTAATCCTTTGTAGACACATATTCAAACTTCATTTCATTCTTTGGGTATGTGCAGGATCATGATGGGCCAAAAATTGGCGATATATAAGTAATATGATAGCCCATGTGGCTGATGACTTTTTTTTACCCAAAATTGATGAAACGAAAAGGGTATTTAAATGAGATTCTCAGATTTCCATCAATATAAATTATTTTTTACTTTGAATTTAATAAATAATTATTATTCATTTTCTATTTGAATTACGACTAAAATCCTAGTTGATAGGCTGATTGAAAAACATCTATAGCTTTCAAACGGTATCAAATTTTTTTAATCCGAAACATGCATCACATTCTATGCTTCACATACTATATGATTAAAAAAAAACATGAATTTCATGAAGTTTTAACCAAGTTAAGGTGGTTAGAGATACGAGTTTTTATATTTTTTAAAAATTGTAATAAAAAATTCATAATTAATTATTTACTTGGAAAAAATTATAAACAAATATGCATCACATCAGGACATGAGTCCTCTACTTATATCTAAAATATTATAAAAAAATTTATCATTTTATTTTGGTTAGGGTGGTTAGACAAACACTACTTCTTATTTTTTCCCTAAAATTTAAGTACTATTGCATTGAAATTTCAAATTTTCACCAAATAGATTTTTTTTTAAAAATAAACCTAGTAGTTTAGAAACTACATTCAATTTTCTACACATTCTATTGTTACATATTTTTAAAATAATATAGATAACTTATTCAAATTTTTACATCAAGTTGCCTAACTCTGATTTTCTGAATTTTCATCACCACTTAAGGGTCTATTTTTTCCATGATGATCCTACACATACCCCTCTATAACCTTCTCTCTCAAAAAGTGATACCAGATTGAGATATGTTTTATCCTTGAATGCATTATTGGATTCTTTGATATATTGATAACACATGTATTATCATAGAAGATAGAAATTGGTTCATCATATACCACTTTGATATCCTTCAATGTTTGCCTCATCCACAACTCTTGTGTGAAACAAGATGCTATTGCAATATATTCTACTTCTACAGTAGATAAAGACACTGAATCTTGTTTCTTACTTAGCCATGACACCAATCCGCATCCAAGAAAGAATGCACCACCGCTTGTACTTAAAATTTCATCTACAAAAACAACCCAATCTGCATCTATGTGCACTCAGAGTAAAGTCAATACCCTTTGGATACCACAAGCCATGATCTAGAGTGCCCTTCAAGTATCTGAATATCATTTTCACTATTGCAACATGTGACCCTTTAGGATCTTGTTGAATTCTAGCCACAAGACAAAATGCATGCATGATATCAAGTCTAGTAGCAGTTAGATATAGTAATCCTCTAATCATTGATCTATACTTGCTTTGATCTGTCTTAGGAGATTTATCATTCTTTCTCAACTTGCAACCAGTAACCATAGGGGCGCATACTAGGTTACAATATTTCATTCCAAACTTGTTTAACATTTCCTTAACATACTTTTATTGTGAAATGAAAATACCTTTATCTATCAAATTGATTTTTAGCCCAAGGAAGAAATTCATCTCTGAAAACATAGATATTTCAAACTCTTTCTACATCTCTTCTACAAATTTCTTAGGCATAGCTTCGTTTCCTCCAAATATTATGTCATCAACATACACAACCACAATCAGGATTTGATCTTTTTCAACTTTGAAGTAGATATTTCTATCTGTGGTACCTTTATTGAATCCTTGTTGTAACAAGTACCTATCTAACCTTGCATACTAAGCTCTATGAGCTTTCTTCAATCCGAAAACCATATTTGGTTTATTTGATAACTGAAATCCTTTTCAATTTTTTCTATGTATACTTCTTATTTCAATTCTCCATTCAAGAAAGTAGACTTCACATCCATTTTATAACCTTTGAAATCTTTATGTGCTGAAAAATCCAAAAACATCTTGATAGCTTCCATTACTTCCATTGGAGAGATTTTCCTCAAAGTATATTCCTTCTACTTGTGAGTAGCTTTTACACAAAAGTCTTTCCTTGTTTCATACCACTTCTCCACTCTCATTTAGTTTGTTCCTGAATACCTACTTAGTTCCAATTACATTCTTATTTTCTAGTCTTGGGACAAGTTCCTAAGTTTGATTCTTCTCAATCTACCTTAGTTCTTCTTCCATAGCCTTTATCCAATACTCATCCTTGCATGCTTCAATCACTATTTATGGTCCAACTTTAGAAAGTAAACATAAATTTACCTGTTCCTCACCAACTTTCCTTCTTGTTAGTACACCTTTTCTCTTATCTCCAATAATTTGTTCTTTAGCATGATTTTTCAATATGCACTTATTTTTCCTTAGCTTTTTCTTCTTCTCTACAAGAAGACTCATGGGATTCATATCCATCTATTACAACTGAATTCGTCTGTAGATCTTCATCAACTTTGACATTCACACTCTCAACAATATTTCTTAGCCTCTTGTTGTAGCACTAGTAAGCTTTTCTTTTAGTAGAATATCCAAGTAAGATACCTTCATTAGACCTTGCATCAAACTTTCCTAAGTTTTCTTCATCCCTTTTGATATATCATTTTCTTCCAAATACTCTGAAGTAATTGACAATAGGAATCCTTCCATACCATAGCTCATAAGGAGTCATTGTGTTGTTTTCTCTTGCTTGCACTCTATTAAGTATATAGATAGCAATATGAATTTCTTCTCTCTAGTAGACTTTCGATAGATTTGCTTCTTTCATCATTTTCCTTGCAGCTTCTTGAACAATCCTATTATTTATTTCAACCACTCCATTTTGTTGAGGAGTCTTAGGGGTAGATAAATGCCTCTTTATTCCATGATTCCCTCAAAAGATATTGAACTTGTTGGAGGTGACCTCTCCACCTTTGTTAGACCTCGAACATTTGATTTTCATATCCATTTCATTCTCAAGCATAACTTTAAATGCTTTAAACTTATCTAGGGCTTCTAATTTTTCTTTGAGAAAAGTAACCCATGTCATTCTAGAATAATCATCAATCAATAGCATGAAATACTTGTCACCTTGAAGACTTCTTACTATATTAGGACCACAAATATTTTTATAGACCAATTCCAATAGTCTAGTAGAAGATTGTTCTTTGACCTTGAAACTTATTATTTCTTGCTTTCCAACTTGACATTCCTTGCAAACAACATTGATAGGCTTTGTAATCTTTGGAAGATCTCTCATAGCTTGAATTTAACTTATTCTCACTAGGATATCAAAATTGATTTCATTCTTATATTCCATAGCCAACTCTCATTGATTTGAGTCATGAAACAATAACCATCAACACCTTTGAGCTGATACACATTTATATCTATCCTTCTTCCAACAACAATCATAGTACTGGAGCCTTTTTTGATCTCATAGCCATCATCTTGAAACATAAGATTGTTATGCTTGCCATCAAAATTGATTAAACCTTTTCCACATATCTTAGCAAATGTATCATCACCAAACCTAACTAGACCTCCTCCATATTTTTCAAGTTTAAAAAACTTACTCTTGTCTTGCTCATATTATTAGAGCATCCACTATCAATGGTCCAGTATTTCTTTTCCTATCTAGCATGAAAATCAGACACCAAAGTGCCTTCAATATTAGAACTTTCTTTCAGAGCCCTTTCCTTCTCATATCTCTTAGAGTTAGCAAGATTAGTTTCATATTTTAAAGCCATGAACAGGAATTCACCATCGTCATCATCTCCATAATCATATTCATCATCAGATAAACTTATATCTCCTCTTTAACATAATAACTTTTGTTAATCATCGTACCTTTTTTCTCCCTATTTTTTAATTCAAAGCTCTGTTTAGACATCTTGAAGCATAATGAACTATTTTTCCATAACTGAAACATTTGAAAGGAAACTTACCACTTTATTCTCCAATACCCTTTTTCATTTTTCTCACAAATTTAGCTTCCACATCATCAAGATCCTCCTAATTTGATTCCATACTTTTCTCTGATTTTTTGGCCTTAAAAGCAGTCTCAACTTTTGCACTACTTGTATCAAATTCTCTCATTTCAAAAGTAGTTAAAGAACCTTAAAACTGATCTCTAGTATATTGATTCAAATTTTGTAATTCTTCAATAAAAGAAACTTTATGACTACAATATTTAGGAAGAGTTCTAAGTACCTTCTTTAGCACTTCTTCTTTTTTCAATTCTCCACCAAGACTTCTGGTATTGTTGACAACTGCATTCACCACCTGCAAGTAGCTTGTGATGTTTTCAACTTCAAACATTTGTAGGGTCTCAAACATGATCTTCAAATTTTTCATCTGATCTTGCTTGATCTTATCATCTCCTTCATAAATGCTTTCTAACTTTACCCGAATTTCTCTAGCATTTTTCAGATTCATAATTTTCCCCAATTCAAAATTAGCAAGACCACTTAAGAGAGCATAACTTACTTTATAGGCCTTGATCTCATCACCAGTTCTCAAACCATTTGCAGGAATAGTATATCCTCTCTCAATAGACCTCCAAATTTCAAATCCAAGAGAAGCTAGAAAACCTTCAATCCTTGTCTTCTAGAATGAATAATATGATCCATCAAACATAGGAACATCTTTCTTGTGCACCATCCCATATCTACCTCAAGCGGTTAAGCTTTCTTCCAAGGAACCTTTCTTTGATACCAATTGTTGAATGCACAAGACAATTGAGAGGGGGGTGAATCATTTGTACCATAAAACTAAAAACCCTCACAAACATTCAGATCCACATTAACCAAATTTAACCTTTAATTTGTTAAAGCAATTTATCATTAAAGAAAATAGCAGAAACATAACAAAATCAACACCATACACAAGGAAACACTAGATTTACATGGAAAACCCAAGATGGGAAAAACCACGATGATGATTAGGGGTATGTGCAAGATCATGGGGGTCCAAAAAGTGGCATTGTGAAAAAAAGGCATTTTTAACATGCCCAAAAACGCAAAATTTCCACTTTGACTTTTTGCAGGCTTGGGTACAATATCCGTTTTGGTTTGGTAATACTAAACCAAAACGGATCTCTGTGTATAACAGATATCCATTTTGTTTTTCAAAACAAATATTTATTTTGGAAAGCGAGAACCCATATTTTTGAAAACAAAATGGATATCCGTTTGAAACGGATTTCTATTTTGAAAAACAAAATAGATATTCGTTTCAAATGGATATCTGTTTTGAAGACCTAAAAATCCCTCTTTAGTAAAATGGGCATAACTTTTGTGTTTCTTATTGAAATTTTGACTTTTTACAAGCATTGGGAAAGTGATTGAGAGCTATATGCAATGGAATAGGTGGTGTTTCTATATTGTACACAAAAAATAATTATAATCATTTTAACTTCATATTTCATTTTTGAAACATCAAATTCTCACTACTTTCACATGAAAAGTCTTTTTTTTCATGATTTTTTTGTAACACTCATCTCAAAATACTTGAAACATTAGAAAAAGTAATGAATAATGAAATATTTATATTTTTTATAGCAAGGAGATGAACAAATCTTCATAAATCATCATATCTCTCTATCTGTTTCTCTACCTCTCTATATTTCACTATGTCTCCCCTTAAGCTCTAGACCTTTCCCTCCCTCCTTTATTCTCTCTTTGTCCCTCTTTATACCTATCTTTATCACTCTCTCTCCTTGAGCTCTAGACATATCTCTCTACCTCTCTCTCCATCCCTCTCTCTCTCTCTCACTCTCTCTCTCTCTCTCAGGTCCCTCCCACTCCTACTCTGTCTCTCTCTCCCTCTCCATCTCCCTCTCACTCTCCATCTCCCCTCTCCCTCTCTCTCTCTCTCCCTCCCTTTAAAATCTCTCTTCCTCTTAAGTCTCTCTCCCTCTTAGGTCTCTCTCTATCAAGTCTCACCCACTCCCTCTCTCTCTCTTTGTTCTCTCCCACGCCCTCTCTCTCTCAATGTCTCACTCACACTCACACTCTCCCTCTCAAGTATCTCTCTCCCACTCTCTCCCTCTCTCCCTCCCTCTCTCCCTCTCAAGTCACTCTCTCTCTCCCTCCCTCTATCTCCATCCCTCCCTCTCAAGTCTCTCTCTCCCTCCCTCTATCTCTCTCTCCCTCTCTCCCTCTCAAGTATCTCTCTCTCCCTATCTCTCTCACTCTCCATCTCCCTCACAGGTCACTCTATCTCTCTCTCCCTATCTCTCTCACTCTCCATCTCCCTCTCAAGGTTATATATCTAGTGCCTACCACTCCCTCTCCATTTCCCTCTCTCCCTCTCTCTCTCTCCATCCCTCTGAAGTCTCTCTCCCTCTTATTTATCTCTCTCTCTCTCACACACTCTCTCTCCATCTCCATCTCAAGTCTCTCTCTCCCACTCTCTCCCTCGAGGCTCTCTCCCTCTAAATTCCCTCTCCCTATCCCTCTCTCTCTCTCTCTCTCTCTCTCACTCTTAGGTCCCTACCACTCCCTCTCCCTCTCACTCTCCATCTCCCTCTCTCTCTTCCCCCTCCCTTTTAAGTCTCTCTCCTTCTTAAGTCTCTCTCTCTCTTAGGTCTCTTCCACTCCCTCTTAAGTCTCTCTCTCAAGTCTCTCCCACTCCCTCCTTCTATCCCTTCCTCTCCCTATCTCTATTTTTCTCTCTCAGGTCTCGCCCACTCCCTCTCTCTCTTCTCTCATGTCTCTCTCTTAGTCACACTCTCCATCTCCCTCTCAGGTCTCTCTCTCCCATTCTCTCTCACACACACACTCTATCTCTCTCTATCTCTTCATATCCCTCTTAGGTCTCTCTCTCCCCCCTCTCTCTCCCTTTCTCCTTCCCTCTCTCCATCTCAAGTCACTCTCCCTCTCTCTCTCCCCCCATCTCAAGTTACTTATGAGGGAGAGAGAGAGAGAGATAGAGGGAGGGAGAGAGAAAGAGACTTGAGAGTGGGAGATATATAGAGGGAGGGAGGGAGGGAGAGAGGGGAGAGAGAGGGATAGAGAGGGATAGAGAGGGGGAGAGATAGAGAGTTATCTAGTTAGGGTGGGAAGGAGATGCATGAAAAAGAGAGGGAGTGGGAGAGAGAGACCTAAGAGGGAGGTGGAAAATGAGTGAGTAAGAGAGAGAGGGAGAGAGGGGAATGGAGAGGGAGAGAGAGATAGGGAGAGGGAGTGGGAGTGGGAGGGAGGGAGGTAGAGAGAGAGAGAGAGATAGAGAGAGAGAGAGAGATATGAGAGCGAGATGGAGAGTGTGAGTGTGAGTAAGAGAGAGAGAGAGAGAGAGAGAGAGAGAGAGAGAGAGAGAGAGAGAGAGAGACATGAGAGAAAAGAGAGAGGGATTGGGAGAGACCTAAGAGAGAGAGAGAGAGAGGGAGTGGGAGACACCTACGATGGAGAGAGAGAGAGACTTGAGAGTGTGAGTGAGAGAGAGAGAGGAGAGAGAGAGTGGGAGAGACCTGAGAGAGAGAGACCTAAGAGGGAGTGGGAGAGACCTAAGAGAGATAGAGACTTCAAAGAGAGGGAGAGAGAGAGATGAAGAGAGGGATATGGAGAGGGAGTGGGAGAGAAAGGGAGAGAGTTGAATATTCAAGATATTGAGAGGGGGGTGAATCAGTATCTTCACAAATTCATTGAACAAAAATCATCAATTACTCTAATGCATATAACAAAGAAGAGCAAGAAAAAAGCATGAAATCACACAACACATAAACACCATAATTTTACGTGGAAAACCTAGTGAGGGAAAAACCACGGTGAAGATTAGCTCACAATATATAGTTGTTCCAATATCAGATACAAAAGAAGCTCACTGCTTACAAGGACTCATTTTCAAAACAAGGAGGCTCACTGCCTACAAAGGGTTACAGGAACAAAATGGCTTACAACTAAAATATGAACAGATGAAGTTACACCACAAGTGCGGATTCAGTTCCTTTGATGCTCAAAGTATTCACATGCTAGCAGGATAATCTTCTCTCTTCTTTGCATTCACATTCTACTTGCATACTTTTCATATATATCCAACCTTGTTTTCAATCTACAAACCATCTTATATATATATCTGATATATCCACGTGTATCAATTAGGTCAGCCTAATTCGATGCATCACATATTTACCAAAAATATAGTTGTTGGCTTCATACAAAACTTATCCAAAAGTATTTCAACCATGTGGCATGCTATATCATGTCGGCTGGGACCAAAGATAGGTCACTTATATATCTGTAATACATGTTAAACCATTAATTGATTATTAGGTCGGTCATGGATAGACCTAATAACAAAATGCAACACCAAAACGATTCCAACTCGCCATATGAATGTATGAGCATACGAAAATACATACATACACACTTCCAATATTTATAAACCTTTTCCCAAAACCTTGAACAACAACGATCACCAGAAGGGAAATGCTAACCAAAATACCAGACCAAAACAACGAAGGATGTAAACCTGTTCTTCATACCAGTCCAGAGTACCAAACCAATCTGATACCTTAAAAACATGGTGACATCAATGGAAACATAAAGATTGATCTTCTCCATTCTTCCAACAATCTCCCCCTTTGTCATTGATGGCAACATGTGCCAAAAAAAATATGTACATCCAAATTTCTCCCCAACAATTTTCTCCAAATCTCTCCCCCTTTGACATCAATGGAAAAGGGAAACCAAAACAAAAAGGATGTAAATGTATGTACATGGTGACATTGTACCTTCAAAATTGCAAAAATCCAACCCTTCCAAAACCAAAAAAACTTCTAAAAAATTCTAGACATTCAAAGCTTTTAAAAAAACTTTCAGAACTCCCTCTTTGATCATAAATTCAACTTTTCTTCTCACCTTGTTTAATTTCCTTTTTACTTTTTCTTTTCTTTCCTCCTTTTGTTGTCACAACATAAACTTGAGCATTCAGGATTCAAGTAAAAATAGCAGTCTTCACCTAAAACACCTTCTTGTATCTTTCTTTGATAACTGGAAAGATCTTCTTCCAGGCAAATGCAGTAGAATCAATTCTCATGCACATGCTTTCCAACAAAGCCAACAATGTGAAAGAGGATGACCAATTTGTGGATGAGCACTAAATTTCACAATCTTCTACATCATTAAGTATTCTGGAAAGATGGTTTAACCTTACCTCAACAATCTCCTTAACAAGCCAGAAGGTTTTCACCACATCTTCTCTTTTTCTTTGAATATTAATCAACTCTTCTTGCAATTCACCAACTCTCATTCTTTGTTTCCCTTCTTTGCCTTCAAATATATCAAAATTATTTCCAATATTGTTAATTTCAGATTCAATTGCTTCAATCTTACTTCTAAAACTGTCAACCGCAATAGGCCACCAGACACAATACTTGTAGATATCTGACATTTCTTTGATGCAGTTATTTGTCTCATTAATATGTTCAGATAACCTCTACTTAGCTTTATCATATTTCTTCTCAACCATGGCTTCTAACTTATTTCCTTCTGGACCTTCCAGTAACATTCTTTCTTCAACAACTTCAACTAAATTATTCGACAAAGAATCAGAAACACTTGAGACATCAATACCTTTTCTAAGAATATACTCAACTAGAGCATCATCAATCTTGAGTCTAACCACTAGAGAGGATGCATTCCATACTTCACCAATTTTCTTTATCTTAACTTTAACTAACATTGTTTGGATGTCATCTGGATCAGAAGATTTGGATCTAGGCTAGGATTCTTCTTCATTTTCCTTCTCTTCTGGAATGCTAATGATGTCTTCTGTGATAAATTTTCTCTTCTTAGATTATGGAGGGGAATCATCAATGGCAACTTCCAATTCCTTTGTTCTAGAGGATGAACCTTCCTCAAATTGATTAGACACAATCATACCGGAGCACGTATCTTTCTACAAAGATAAGAAAAAGGCTTTACAAGCACTTACATTATCCTCCATGCCTTCCAGATATCTGTAGATTTGTTTTCCAACGGGAATCCTGGATTCCCACTCAATATTTTCCTTTCTCAGTAGCGAGTCCAAAAAGTAGAATACTAGACATGTAAGTAAAGACCCAAAATTGAAAAGGTATCTCTCTACTAACAACATTCTTATTTTTAGTAAAATTTTCTAAAATCAAGCCACACAAATCAAATTGCTTATTCTCCTTTACCATTTTGTGCACCAGATACATGACAATGGCCAAAGTTAAAGTATCATGATTTATGAAATAAATTTTGTAGGAGACACCATATGCAACATACCTTACAGTGGGGTCGACAATAGTATTTATCAATTTAGGGCTCAAGGGTCTTTTTCGATTCCTGTCAGCTCCTCCACTTCTTTGTATTTTATATTTTTATTTTTAGGGAGGTCTCCAATACTACATAACCCGATGATAGCTCCAATCGCTTCCTTCATAACAGGGTAGGATTTGTCCAGCACAATGTTGTCATCCTTGAATTTACTCAAAAGAAACAAGATGAATTCTCTGTTAGTAAACTAAGGGAATTCTCCCCACAAATGCAAGCCTAGGGTTTTTTATATTTTGCAAATCGTCCGACTCTAACCCTAATTTCATTTTCTTTATCTTTTGATGATCAAATTCTTCTAGTTCAACTCCTTTTAGCCTCAGTGGAATATTTCCACTCAATCCTCAATTAAAATATTCTATCACAGCACTTAACTTCAAATTCAACAAAAAATTCCTCTTTTACCTTCCTTTGTAGCCGTGAGAGAAAAAAATTTGTCACTTATTCTTGATTGTTCATAAAGATCTCTTAGAGTTGCTCCAAATTTTCTTTAGAATCGCTTCTAGATTATTCCAAGTTGCTCTTTGAGTTCTTCAAATGCTTAGGTGATCAAAAATAACTTGTAATTTTTTCTTTATACACCATCGCTTTACCCTAATTTGCATTAAAACCTTCAAAAACTTGATAAAAACCTTCTTCCACTGCACTGAGAAACCCTAATTCACTCTGCAAAAGAGCATGCTTGCGATTTTTCTTTCGGTTTCTTTTGCATATCCTCTATTCATCGAGTCCTTACAACATATCTTCATGCCACCATTTGAAACACCATATTTCCAGGGGGTTCAAACAATTTTCTTTTAAGGCTCCCCCTAAGATCATGCTAGGTCATATAATGGAAGGAATCATTTGCACCGGATGAGGGCACAAACACATCTGTCATCTCTGGTCCTTCTTTCTTCTTCCATATCTTTCTCATTTCTTTCTTAATCTCATCTTTGTCTATATTTTTCACAGGTTCATATTCCTTTACCAGAGCATACTGATTTCCATTTTTACTTCTACACATATCTGAAATATGTCTCAATTTTTTGCAATTGTAGTAGACAACATTTCTCTGGTTTTTTTGACTTCCATCAACCCTTGATCTGCACTAATTTTTTTTATGTCCAAACTTGTTATAGGTCTAGAAGTAGCCATCAAAATATTGATTCATTCTACCTCCATTAAACCAATTCATCATCTGAGTTCTACATTCATTAACTATATGTCCAATCTTCTTACTTGCATAACATTGTCCAGAGAAGGAACCAAAAAACTAGTTCATCCTGCTCCTGCACTTAGTTTCCCTATGACCAAATTTGTTACATGAAAAATAAATACCATTGATCAATGGGTACCTTTGAGCATTTGGTTTTATTATAGGCAGTCTTCTTCCTAGATTTCTTTCTACTTCCCTTTATCTTGAGTCTTCTGATTGTCTACTAGATTTGAGTTTTGCATATTTTCACCAGCTTCATTACCTAAACCACCTTTGTCTTTATAAGGTCTCTATCCTACTATCAATTATCAAGCTTGGTGGAGCTTGTCTTGAAATTATCTTCATAGAGTTAAATTGCTTTCTCCAAGTCTTCTTTTAGATTCATCATTTCTTGTTCAAGTCTTGAGCATACATCAGACTTACTTTGTACCATTGTATTTAGAAACTCCTCAACTCTCTTCTTTTCATCCACTTTCACCTTTAATCTAGTAATCTCTTCATTTTCTTGTTTTAGTTTCTCACTCACTTCTCTATGTCTTTCTTTGAATTTCTTTAATTGCTCTTTCAATTTTCGGATGCATTCATTTGCTTCACCAAAAATTTCTTTCAGATCCCTATTTTAAATTTTAGCCTTGTCAAGATCTTCAAGAGCATCCTGGAGCTCTTCTTTATCCATTTGTTCAATCTGCAAGATCTTCCTCAAGTTGTTATACTTCTCCAATCTGATACCAATTGTTGAATATTCAAGATACTGAGAGGGGGGGTGAATCAATATCTTCAAAAATTCATTGAATAAATACCATCAATTACTTTAATGCATATAATAGAGAAGAGCAAGAACAAAGCATGAAATCACACAACACATAAACACCATAATTTTACATGGAAAACCCAATGAGGGAAAAACCACGGTGAGGATTAGCTCATAATATATAGTTGTTCCAATACCAGATAAAAAAGAGGCTCACTACCAAGTAAAAAATCTCACTACTTACAAGGACTCACTGTCCAAACAAGGAGGCTCACTTTCTACAAAGGATTACAGGAACAAAATGGCTTATAGCCAGAATATGAATTGATGAAGTTACACCACAAGTGTAGATTCAGTTCCTTTGATGCTCAGAGTATTTGCATGCCTACAGACTAATCTTCGCTCTTCTTTGCATACACATTCTACTCGCACACTTCACACATATCCAACCTTGTTTTCAATATACAAACCATCATGTATATATATCTGATATATCCACATGCATCAGTTAGGTTAGCCTAATTGGATGCATCACATATTTACCAAGAAGATAAATGTTGGCTTCATACAAAAATTCTCCAAAAGTATTTCAATCGTACATGGCACGCTATATCATGTTGTTTGGGACCAAAGATAGGTCACTTATATATATCCATAATACATGTTAAACCATTAATTGATTATTAGGTCGGCCATGGATAGACCTAATAACAAAATTCAACACCAAATTGATGCCAACTCGCCATACGAACATATGAGCATATGGAAATACATACACACACACTTCTAGTATTGATAAACCTTTTCCAAAACCTTGAACAACAATGATCACTAGAGGGGAAATGCAGACCAAAATACCATACCAAAACACCAGAGGATGTAAACCTGTTCTTCATACCAGTTCAAAGTATCATACCAATTTGATACCTTAAACAACATGGTGACATCAATGACAACACAAATATTGATCTTCTCCATTCTCCCAATAGAGAGAGAGAGACTTGAGATGGATGTAGGGAAGGAGAGAGGGAGAGAGTGAGTGGGGAGAGAGATACCTAAGAGGGAGATGAAGAGAGAGAGAGAGAGAGAGAGAGAGAGAGAGAGAGAGGGAGAGAGAGAGAGAGAGAGAGAGAGAGAGAGAGAGAGAGAGAGATTGTGTGTGTGCATGTGAGAGAGAGAAATACTTGAGAGAGAGAGTGGGAGAGAGACCTAAGAGGGAGATGAAGAGTGTAAGAGAGAGAGACATGAAAGAAGAGAGAGAGAGGGAGTGGGAGAGACCTAAGAGAGAGAGAAAGAGAGGGAGATAGAGGAGGGAGTGGGATAGACCTAAGGGAGGGAGGGACGGAGGGACGGAGGGACGGAGGGATAGAAAGAAATAGAGGGAGGGAGGGAGAGGGGGAGGGACTTGAGAGGGAGAGAGGGAGGGATAGAGAGAGAGTGGGAGAGAGAGAGACCTAAGATAGAGATGGAGACATAGTGTGTGTGAGAGAGAGAGAGAGAGAGATACTTCAAAGATATAGAGAGAAAGAGGGAGAGAGGGAGATGGAGAGTGAGAGGGAGATGGAGAGAGAGAGAGGGAGAGGGAGTGGTAGGGACCAAAGAGAGAGAGATGGAGAGTGAGAGAGAGAGGGAAAGAGAGAGGGAGAGAGAAAGAGAGAGAGACTTGAGAGGGAGAGAGGGAGAGAGATAGAGGGAGGGAGAGAGGGAGATAGAGGGAGGGAGAGGGCGAGATACTTGAGAGGGAGAGAGGGAGGGAGGGAGAGGGAGAGAGTGGGAGAGAGAGAGACTTGAGAGGGAGAGAGTGTGAGTGAGTGAGAGATTGAGAGAGAGGGAGTGGGAGAGAACAAAGAGAGAGGGGGAGTGGGAGAGGCCTGATAGAGAGAGACCTGAGAGGGAGAGAGGGAGTTAGAGAGACCTGAGAGAGACCTAAGAGGGAGAGAGAATTAAGAGGAAGAGATATTTCAAAGGGAGGGAGAGAGAGAGAGGGAGAGGGAGAGGGAGAGGGAGAAGGAAGTATGGAGATAGAGGTAGAAAGATAGGTCTAGAGCTCAAGGAGAGAGAGTGAGAAAGATAGGTATAAAGAGGAAGAAAGAGAGAAGAAATGAGGGAGGGATAGGTCTAGAGTTTTAAGGGGAGACAGTGATATATAGAAAGGTAGAGAAAGGGACAGAGAGATATGATGATTTATAAAGATTTTTTCATCTCTTTACTACAAAAAATATAAATATTTCATTATTCATTACTTTTTCTAAAGTTTCAAGTATTTTGAGATGAGTGTTACAAAAAAATCATGAAAAGGAGACTTTGCATGCGAAAGTAGTGAGCATTTGATGTTTCAAAAATGAAATATGAAGTTAAAATGATTTTAATTAATCTTTTTGTACAATATAGAAATTACACCTAGTCCATTGCATAGAGCTCTCAATCACCTTTCTAATGCCTATAAAAAGTGAAAATTTCGATAAGAAACGCAAAAGATATGCCCATTTTACTAAAGAGGTTTTTTTTAGGTCTTCACAACGGATATTTGTTTTGTTTTTCAAAAAAATGGGTTCCTGTTTTCCAAAACGAATATCCATTTTAGTTTGGTATTACCAAACCAAAATGAATATTGGCTCGAGATTTGGTTTAGAATTGTCTGACCTGGAAAGTCAACCCAAAAAATGTGTTTTAAAAATTTTCTTAGTTTTTTGAAGTTCGCCCTTGTGGCTGATGACTTTTTTTATCCAAATTTCATCAAACGAAAAGGCTTTATAGAAAAAAAATTCAGCTTTCCACCAACATAACTTTTGTCTTATTTTGAATTTAATAAATTATTATTATTGATTTTCTACCTACATTACATCTAAAGTCCTGATTGATAGGTTGATTGAAAAAATTCTATAACTTTCAAACTACTTAACATTTTTTGAATCTACAAGATGCACCACATTCTATGCTTCACATACTATAGGATTAAAAAAAGTTAAATTTCATAATTTTTTGACCAAGTTATGGTGGTCAAACATGGACATTTTAATAATTTTAAAAATTTCTAATAAAAAAATCATAACTAATTATTTACATGGAAAAAAATTACCAGAAAAACTCTAGAACATCTGGGCATGTGTCCTCTACTTCTATTGAAAAATTTAGAAAAAATAATTAGTTTGTTCTTGTACTTAGGGTGGTCAAACATACACCTGCTTCTTATCTTTTTCCTGAAAAATTTAGTATCACTACATTGAAATTTCAAAATTTCTCAAAAAAAATTTACGTTTTTCCAAAAAAGGACTAGTAGCCTAGAAACTAAATTCAATTTGCTACAAATTTTGTTCTTACATATTTTTCAAATTATGCTAATAACCTATTCAAATTTTTATGTCAAGTTGCCTAACTCTGATTTTCTGAATTTTCATCGCCACTTAGAGGCCTAGTTTGGACCCCCATGATCCTGTACTGGCCCTTAGCTCACAATATAAAGTAATATCGACACTGAATACAATAGGGCTCACTGCCAAAAAGAAAGAAAGTCTCACTGCCAGAATAGTAAAGAATATAGAGAAGAGTGTTACAATGAGAAATCCATCTCAATGCAATGGAAAATTCTACCATAGCATCATCAACACCTTCATAGTCTTTCTGAAGAATACACCTTTTGTTCACTGCATTCAATAATCTAACACTTGAAAGCTCTCACTGCACTTCTCAAATTCACACCCTACAACTCTGTAATTTACATTGCTTGTATCATACTCTTCTATCTTATCATCCCTCAACAAATCAAAACTAAAAAATTATTCAAGGTTAGCTATGTACCTCAACCATGAAAATTCAAATTAGATCGACACCAAAACATTCTTGCAGTAGAAAGGAATGCAAAAAGACCACAACACACCTTAGATAGGACCTAAATCCACTCATACATGCCCCACCACACTTCCACAAACATCTAAGAATCTTTGCAATTAGTGTAAACACCCAAGGTCGACCAAACCTATGTTAACACCATTAACACTTAAGTACACACTTCCTCAAATCCAAAGATGACTTGCAGACACCGCATAACACTTGAATAAAATCTAGAATATTCCACAAACACCTTGAAATCCAAAAAATTCCTTCACAACAAATTTCACTTGAAGAATTACACACATAGTACACTCAAACAACTCTATCATACACAACAACTCAAGAAACTAACTTTTGATGCACCAAACCTCAAACAACTTCATATGAAGAAAGATACACACACTGTCAACACCCTTCCAAGTCCACAAGACCTAAAACCACTCTACAATGAAATGCAGAGAAATAACATTTCTCCTAGAAACCTTTGTAATACATAGTTCACACTCTACTGAACACACCTTCCTCTACACAACGATCCAACACACCAAATTCTAAATGCAACACCTTTAAAAAACTTTGATCAACTTATCCAAACTAATTAAGCCACTAGTACACAAACAACAATATATGACTAAATAAACTACTAAAATTTGCATATAAATGACTAACTTTAGTCACGTGACTATTAGTGGTTTATTTGTAGTCATTTATAACACCACTAAATTTATGACTAAACAATTTTAGTCATTTATTTAGTCATTGATTTTAGTCATTAATTTGGTTATTGATTTTTTCATTGATTTAGTCATATATTTAGTCATTAATTTAGTCATATAGTCATTAATTTAGTCATTGATTGTTGTTAACTAGTCATTTATTTAGTCATGGTAGTCATTACTCTAGTCACATATTTAGTCATATATTTAGTCATTAATTTAGTCATATATTTAGTCATATATTTAGTAATTAATTTAGTCATTACTTTAGTCATTAATTTAGTCATATATTTAGTCATTTTTATTTACCGGTTTCCATTAATTGGTAGTAAATATAGTCATGAAATGAATAATTTATTAAATACCATAAATTTTAGAATGCAAAACTAACATAATATTAAAATTGAACTAAAACATAAAAGCAAATAAAAATATTACATATACGAACAAGCTACAACATGCTAGAATTAAAAGATTGATTCAACATCATGATAAATAAAGTTAATCTACAATAAAAAATTTAATGCAAATATATATATATATATATATATATATATATATATATATCAAGTTACAAGATGTCAAAGTTGTTTAAGATTATATATGTAAATATAATGAAAAATGTCAAAGTTGTCTAAGAGTTTCCAAATCTTTCAAATACACCATGATAAATAAGATCCCTGAACAACACATTCAAAATACTACATAAATCAGTGAGCCAAGATGTCTAACATTAACTAGTACATGATAAACATGATAAACATGTTCAACTATGTCATTTTTTGCAAATATTTTAGTTGCCACCATGTGAAGGTTCCCTCTTTCTCTTTCAGATGAACAACTCCATCTATTTTGTCTTCATAAACAAGGGGTATGTTACTTGTGACCTTTAAAATGTTTACATTTGCATCTCCTGTTCCTTTCAAGTTGACTCCATGTACAATAGATAGGGAGTGAATCTGCCCAATGCCCACAGCATCACCATCAAACGGATCCAACACCATAACATTATCCCCTTCTTTGAGTTTATCAATACATTTCTGCAAAAAAAAAAAAATAACACATTATATTAGATAGGTAATGATACCCTTTTTTGTATAATAAAACAACCATTACTTACTTAAATAGTACTTGCATGTGTGTGTTAAAATAATTGCAATGATCAATCTAATTTACTAAAATACCAACACTCGTAGCAGTGCTTACAATGTTACTATTAGCTTCATGCTAATCAGATACAAAGGCCACAAATATAAACACTACATTACCATGCACACATACTAGACACATAAAGTTATGATAGCACTATTACACGTAAAAAAGGTAGCTAATGCATAAAAACAAAGAATGCAATATGAGAGCACTACTACTATTGTTGCAAGGTGAAGGTGAAATACATTGGGATGTACAAAAACAATGGCATTAAAGCTCTGAAACATAATCCCATGTAGTCAACATAACCCTGTCAATGATGACATATAAAAGAAGAACAAAGAACAAAATGTAGCAAGGCAACATGTGATAGCCATTAAGAGCAATCATTGAGGAAACAATGTAGTCTTTCTCTATGGCTTTCATAGCAGCAATAAAGGAGTAACAAATAAGGTTGGATGTAGAGGTCACATAAATAATAGAGAAAGAGCCTTTCACTATTAGAAAATAGTGTAAGATTATGCAAAAAGAAGTAAGGAATGATGTTCAATGAACAAGTAGTAGTAGCAGTGAATTTCATGCCTGTAGCAGTGAGTTTAGTGGAAGGGCGGAAAGTTTTATGGCTGTAACAACGAGTTTAATGGATCGAGAATAAAATATCATTACTAAATAGCAAGAAGACATTAAGAAAAAGTGGCAAGAATATCAAAAGAAACTTTTTTTTAATAACAACAACCATAATGAAGAGTTAACAGCAGATCCGTGAAGGAAAGAACAACAATTATCATCCAATGAAAGAAGCAGCACACTAAGTTCAAGATGTTGACAAGGTCAATTACAATGCCCTAAAACACATTCAAGAATCATAAAGTATTAAAGTGCCAACAATCACCACTAAAAAGTGACAATGTAGGTACAATGATTGTTCTACGGGTTACATTCAGAGTTTTAGTTGTCTATTCACTATTCTATAAGCGTGTTCACTGTTTGGGATCATAATAGTCATTAATACATGAAGGGTTTCAGAATCAAGGCAAAGTAACATTTCGTAGCACTCACCTCAAGTTTAGCACCAGTAGTACTATCAATATCATGCATATACTCCTCGAATTCAGCATAATCACTGTCAACATTGTCCTGAAGTTGTGTAGCTTTGTCGAGAGCTCTATTGACAGGGCATTTTCCTTTTTGTTTTGCTTTCATATAATTGCCCTGAATGTGGTTTAATCATCATGCAAAGTTAATAAAATTCAAGTAAAGAATGCAAAAGCTATAAATTTTTGTCCACAACAACTATTATATTACCTCAACTTCAACACAACTATGATTGACATCAATGCATTATTGTTTTCATGTTGCTTTGATAAAATTGCTCTACATGTAGTTTAAGCATTAAGCAAAAAACTATATACAGATAAGTAATTCATGTAAAAAATAGTCAATAGAGCCTTTCCAGGCATAAAAGTCACAATAGGTGGAATGGGTGAAAATCCATTTTTTGTAGACTCACAAACCCTCAACTCTGTCTTTACAAACCCGTTTCAGCAATTTGACTACAAAATGCACAAAAAAATTTAAGAATCCACCAAATCAGAAACAAATTGAAGTTAACTCACCCAGCCACCTAATTCAATGCAAAAGAGAACAAGGAAACCTTGTACGGGCAAGTACAAAAGCTTGGAACTGCAAATAATCAGAAATGTCTAAGAAAAGAACAAAATTTCAAGAGTTTTATTATTGCTTTATGATCCATAGTAGAAAAAATATTTTGGGGAAAAAATTGGCAAACCAAAAGTATAAGATTTTTCGAAAAATTTGGGAAAAAGTTTGGAAAAAATCAGATTTAAAAAAAAAGGTAAAAATTGTAGAACAAGAGATAAAAACTTTTTTTTTTGAAATTGAAAGGCATTTCCATAGCATAGAGATATAGAGAGAAAATAAAATAAAGAGTTTAACTAATGAATTGTAAAAAATAGATTTTTGTAGTTTATATTCATAGCGTTGATTACATTGCATTGCACATCTTTCAAACTCAAAGCATTACTTCACATTGCATAACTAATAACTAGATGTTGATAGATGAGAAAATTTCAATTACAATATAGTTTTTAGAAAGTCAACCTAAGGAGTTATGCAATTAATTCACATTGTATAACTAATAACTAGGAGCAGTTGCCAATTGTATTTCCTTGTCATGGCATTCTATAAGACGACATTTCTTTGAGGCATTTTTTCAAATAGTTCACTACCTTGTCTATGCTACCACATTTTTCATACATGTCTACCAAATAATTTTGTCAAATAGTTCACTACCTTGTTGCTATGGCTAAAAACCTAAAACAAGTGCTTTCAAACAAGCTATGGATGCTTGGAAAAAATCTATCAAAAGCATAATAGTAAGCAATAGCATAGACAAAGCGGTGAACTCTTTGAAAAAATGCTTCAAAGAAATGAGGTCTCATGGTGATAGAGTTCCATGATAATAAAATTGCATTTGATTGTCATGGCATTCCATCACCATGAGACCTCATTTCTTTTAGGAATTTTTTCAAAGATTTCACTGCCTTGTCTATGCTAACACATTTTTTATACATGTCTATCAAAGCATTTTATCAAACAATTCATTGCCTTGCTGCTATGGCTAAAAGCCTAAAACAGGTGCTTTCAAACAAGCTATGTGTTGAGACCAGGAATTCTCTAAATATTTTATCAAATCCTACTACCCAAACACTTGCTCTATGGACAAAGAAAAATAATAAAAGGAAGCCTTGAAATTTGGATGTAGTATAGGAATTGAGAGGGTCAGCTATGGTTAAAACAATGAGAGACACAACTCCTACAAAAGTTGCCACTATCACTATGCATTCTGCAATGTTCACCAAGGATCTAGTAGAAAAAATGGAAAAGAAGATTAATGAATATGAGAAAAGATTGAAATTATCAAATGATGAGGTGAAAAAATTATTTATTGAAAATTTAAAGCTAAAGCAGCAATTGCAGCAAGCCACCAGAGTGAGAGGAGATGAAGTAATTCTCTATCACCCACCTGTCCAAGCAGAGGATCCGCGAATAGAACAAATGAAAAATGAAATTGATAAATTGAAGAAGCATAACATGGAGGATGTCTAGCATCATTTCATAGAGGCTCTATATTTTCTTCTTCTGTACGGGCTGTCAATAAAAAGATAACGTTTTCTCGGTGTTTTCTTTGTTCTCTCCAGATTTTCTTCTTCTGTACGGACTGTACAGGCTCATAAATATTTTGAATTCCATTATTTAGTGTAGTATATTGTTTATCTTTAAAATGAACTCAAATGACTGATCACCAAAAAATCTTCAAAGACAAAGCACTTTAACTCTTCAATTTTTCAATATTTGCTTAAGCGTGCCCTAGTAGCACTCCTAACCCAGTTTTAGGAACTTTTCTCAATATCTTCCCAAAAAACTTACCAAAAAAATGGATGATTTAGACACCCATTACAAATTTACAAAACATACCTTAGCCACCCATATGACTCCTTTGGAAAAAAAATTGAGAAAACTGACTTTTCCACCAATTTAGGCCTCCAAATAGGTCAAATTTACAAAGGAACCCCTCCAAGATTTCAACCCCAAACCAAAAAAACTTGAAATAGTCTTGATTTATGCTTCAAAACAAAGGATTCACTAGGTCTTAGGACCCCAAAAATCTAATTTTATCCCCTACTCAAAAACCCTCTGTGTAGCTTAGGAACCTTAGGTTTTAAAGCACCCTTATTGAAAATACATATTGCCAACCCCTCCAAGTGACACCAAATGCTCAGAAACTTTAATTTAGACCCCCTCAAGCTTTATAAACTCTCACATTCCCTTTGGAAATGTTGCACCACCACTCTATAGGTATGCACCCTCCTTTTCACCATGAAAACACCCTTTTAAGACCTTGGGGTTACACTCCAACTTACATTCCCTGCACTCAAACCAAAAGAAAACCTATCCTAGCTCTGTATTATGCCATTCCATCAAGACACATGTGAAAATAGTAGATGGAATGGCAATTTACATCATTAAGTTCCCAAACAGAGCCTTTGCTACCCTCACATAGGCAATTCCAGAAAACCAAGGAGATCTTTTACAAAAAATGGAGTTAGAATCTCAAAAGGAGTTCATTTTAAATATAACACAATATAATACACTAAATAAAGGAATTTGGAACATTTATGAGCCTGTATAGTCCGTACAGAAGAAGAAAATCTGGAGAAAATAGAGAAAACGCAAAGAAATCGGGTGAATCGGTCTTGTTTACCTTGTTCGTGGGCCAAAGGTGTATTAAGGGATTGGCACCCCCTTATGGTTTTAAAACCTACACTTCTAAGACCTAATATATCATTCATTGATCTCATAGTTATTTTGTCATAAAACACACAGTCACAACATTTAGGACAGTCACAATGGATTTCAATCAAACAAAAGGAAAAATTTCATAGTTCACTGTCATATATATGATTGTAATACTTTTCCTGGAGATCACGAGAGTAATTTTATAAATGCATGTTGTGGAGAACATTTATGAAATTTGCAAACATGTTTAGAATATAATATAGTTGATAATCAAAATATTGAGGGATGGCCTCTTACCTGATCTGAACCCGTGGAATTGTGGTCATTCCATGCACAAACTATAGGCTTAACAGAGGCAGCCAACTATGAAACCTTCTCAGTGAGATAGTTTAAGAAACTCATTATATGTCGGTACTCTTCATTTGAGTTGACATGATTTGGAGAGGTTCTTACTAGGCATTCAATAGATCTCTATGAAATCTTTGTTGATGAACTAGATTTCCTCACGATACTAGCATCAGATTTAGTACGATCTAGTGCTGCCATATAATTGACAACATCTTCTACACTTGTTTCACTATTATGTTTTTCCACCTAAAATACAATATCAATTTCAACATATAGTCAGTTCAATAAAAAATTGAAATAAATAACACAATGTAAATTGAACCAAAAATCCTCACATTATCTCTTGCTCTCTTGCCTCTATTACTCTTTCTCAAATATTCTTCGGAACGCATACTTTCTTTCAGTGCCTCCCACTCTTTGGGAGATAGAGTGTTGTCAAACATCTCTTTTCCCTCCATGATTGTTTTTCTGCAATTGTATCTAAAAGTGTTCATCAGAAGTCTCATCTTGTGCTTGTAATATTTTCTAGAGATTTTTCCACCAACAGTGTCAAAGGCATTTTCCATTTATTGTATAACATATTCCACATTTCATGGATCTTGCTCTGCAAAATTTGATTTGCAAACATCCAAATGGGCCCTACATCTTATGCCCAACTTGGAGGCCCACCTTGTAGCATTTTTCCCAATGGGTTCACCATCTCTTGATACCTCAACCAAGAATGGCTTCTTCCCTTCTAATATTCTTTCTTTTGTGTTCCTCTCTATAGATCTGTATAAATCTTGACTCAATATTTGTCTTTTAAGATAAGTAGGCACATCTTCTGTTTCACCACTACAAATATTTTTGGCTGGTCCACTAATTCCTTCAAAAGTTGTAGATGTGATAGGTGCACTCTCAAGCACATCAGATGCAAGTAGACTCTCTGCATGACTTTGATTAACCAGAACTCCATGCTCCTTGGCCACATCACATGTGGCATGAGTAGGTAGATCAATAGTGGTCTCTGCAGATTTCACTTCACCACAACTATTTTTTTCACCAACTTCATTTGTTGAATCATGAAAGTGTTGGCTTCTACGAGCTGGCAACACTGTACCTTTACTTTCTTTTTATTTTTTCTCTGCATTTTCTTTGCTCTATTTTTGTTGCCTATAAATATATATATATATCATATCATGTCTTATATACATAAAGCTCTTGCCTATAAAATTTCATTAAATAGTATTAAACAAATAATTTACTACTTAGTGGATTTACAACTTGCATGTTTGGCAAACCAAGAGGTGATAAATATTCATTATTCTTGGCCACATGTTCTTCATGAAAGTGCTCATAATCTGTCACTGGAATTTCAACATTGTGATCACTATCATCTAATTGTTCCTTTCATTCTTTTTCTTCATTTCTTGATGTCCAAAAAAAAAAAAGAGTATAAACTGGCAACTTGATATAGAGATAATTAACTGTAACAAAAATTGCATAAATACAAGTTTATGAGGTCTCGGTTTTAATGAACAGTCCTTAAAACATGTATGAAGTATAAAGCACTGCAAACAACAACACTCATTAGATGGTGTGGGTATTTCAATCAATGGATATTAAATAATGGTGCCCTGCAGAAATGCCAGTTGCATAAAAACTTGGCAATGTATTTGAATCAATCCATCAAATCTTTAGCAATAATGTTCCCATTCATGGCTCAATAAAAAAATATGTATTACCAAATTTTAACTGGACATGAACTTGTAGCATGGCAACCATTTTGTACAACTAAACCAATGCTTTGCTTAGGTGATAGCACCATCACTAAGAAATTTCTATGGTATTTGGTGATTCTTACTTTTGTTGTTCTGTTACATAATAATTTGTTCATAACATCCAGATACATTCATGAAGGGGTATATTTCATGAAAAAGAACAGATATGTTGGAGTGGACAGTGAGTTACAGGCAAGGAACACCATGATTTGAGGACTAAGTAGTCAAACAACAGTGAACTTCAAGATATATGCAAAACAGTGAAGAACATTTGATCAAAGCAAAAAAAGCAATGACCTTATAGTATATAAAGATACATATGAGACAGTGATTTCTAGTGCATAAAGTCAGAAGCACAAATGTTAATAACAGTGGTATCATTATTAAAAATAATGTGAAGACAACAAAGGATGTGAGCAGCATGTAATGTGTTGGGACTGTAAAATTTTCAAAATTTTATATTAGCTTACATTCGTAAACTCCACAAGGTATCCACATCTTGACTGCAAAATTGCTATAATCCTCTTTACATATCATATCCACTAGTGATCCCATCAGATTTGACCTTTTGACACACCAAAATCCCTCTAATCATCATTGAGCAAGAGCCTTTGACTAAATAATCCATATAGGCATGACTATGTCCATGTCTCTCTGACCCATAAGTTATAACCTTTGAATTTAGGCATTTCTGGCATATCGGCGAAAGGTCAACATTGTCACATCAATCAACTGAATTTAGGCATTTCTGGCATATCGGCGAAAGTTCAACATTGTCACATCAATCAACAACTAAGGAGGATAGATATTCGGGAAGACAAAGCCTGTTGTTTCACCGACGAAAATCTTATCAGCAAGAATAATACCATCGGAGTGAGATCCTCATGTCAGCCCGAGAATACATGTCATGCTGATGGAATTTCATCGGTAAGACGTTCACTCTATTTCACTGATAAAGCGAAAAGAAACATGTCAGGGAGACATGTGCTGTCTGAATGAGTTTCAAATATCTTCCCAATTCCATATGTTACACCGATGAAAGTAATATCAAAGAGAGTCTTTCTGATTCATCCAAAGGAGGAAGATGATACATTGGGGAGACTTATAACATTAGAGTAACTTTCAGATCTTTCAACGATACTTATTCTCTTGTCGATGGTAATACGAATGGATCAAAGCTCGTCAGAGTAACACTTGGTGACAATTCTGATATCTAAGTGACTTAATAAATCTCTTTCCAAAGGTGATATGAATCAAAAGATGAACTATTTAATATTTGTAAGAATGATATTTGGTCTCCCCGACCATATAAGGTGTCTAATGAACACTCTACATGATTCAAACTCATAGATCGTCCAGAGTTTAAATAGTTCTTTTCAATATAATCATTCGATCTGATAGTGGGAAATTCAAAAAATCTGCTACACTCGTGTTCAAAGCTGGACATTAATGGCCGCACAGATACACACTATATAGATAATTCTCTAAGTGAAACGAGAATAATTGAGGAGAATTTGTAGGGTTGGCAACAAAAGGAACAGGAGAACGAACAGAAGCCAGAGAATTTTGTGCAATCGGAGATTTTCAAGTAAGCTTGTGAATTCTCTACAATTTTATTTTCAATTCTATCAATTTGAGAAAATAAAATGGAGGGTTTGAGCTCGGGAAAATCAAAAGGTAGAAAAAAGCAGGGTGAGGGTAGTCATCCTAGGGGGAAAAAGAAAAAGATTGAGACTAAGGATGAATCAGAAACAACTAAAAGGAAATTGAATTAAGATCTTATTGAGCAACTACCTAGCTCAGGACCTAAAGCTAGATGTTCTGCACAACATAGGGCAGATGTGGATAAATTTTAGGATAAATTCAAACACATAGGGGATGTGTGGACTTCAATTCGAGGATATGAACTATTTATGTTTCACTATCGTCAGAGGGACAGGTTCCAGCCAGTATGCAATCCCTGGAAATTCAACCTGGGAAAATTGGTTGTCCCAAACATATTTGTTGATGTGGAATTAATAAAACTCTTAGCTTCCCATTATAATCCAAAACTCAAAGCTATCTACAATTCATTAGGTAAACCTATCATACATGTGTCAAAATCTACAATTTGCAAAGTTTTTAACCTAGAAGGCACATGTGACGAAGCTATTGTGCATGAGAATTTGGAGAGAGAATTCTGGAGAATGGATACCACCTATAGGGGGTGGAGATTACCATTGCATAGACCTAAAAGGGATGGAAATCTGGTTCCATTGGATGACAATGAAGAGCCTCCATTTCATGTAGACTTATTCGAGCCCTATTTGAAATATGCATACTTATCAATATGTCAGGTGTTAGGGATGGAAGCTCCTGAGCTTATGTCAATTGTACCAATGATAATTGTAGCTGATGTTTAGTATCACAATGCCAGACCCTTTGATTATGATTCACACATCTTCAAAGGAATTGATTCAGCGCTAATGGCAATAAAGAATGGATCCCATGTTTTACATTTCAAGAAATAATCTATTTTTATGCATATAATATTGTATTATGGACAAGAATTGGGAATGTGTCCAAAAGAGCTAAGGATTACACGATTTGATAGGGAGGGTAAATTTTTACCAATTCAGTTATGGACTGCAATTTGGGATCGCAGGTTTGCTAATTCAAGTTTTGTGCATTTTGAAGAATACTTTGTTAAACCATTGTACAGATTGTTTAATAATCCTTGTGACTATGCATTGTCTGATGAGATTAAGAGGTTCCTCAGACCCAAAGATTTCAATGGACCTATTGGCCACAACTGGGGAGATTGGTATTGTTTTGAAGATGCTACTATGATCAGAGTGTATGGTTTTGAGGATACACCATTCATCTTGCCTAAAACAATTCTTGATAGAATTGCCTACTTGGAAATTTTTAGGCAAATGGATTTCTCAAGTGTAATGAATTTAAGTTCCTTTGGAAAACAGGCATTCATGCCAAGCACTTTGTGCTTTGGATATTTCACTATATTATCGAAGGAAGGGTATGATTTGATTGTGGATAAGTTATTGCATTTTAATTTGAAGAAAGCTCCACCATGAAAAGGGTTTGATATGGAGGGATACATTGACTTTGCTAAGAAAAAAATGAACTTAGGTGGGTATAATCATATACCTTATCAGTATGATGATTTGATCAAAAATTTGGATTTCAATGAAGTTGAGAGGGTTGTTGATGAATATAACAAGGGAGTAGAACAAAAATTAAAAGAGATACAAGATGTGGAGTTGTTATCTTCTGGTGAGGAGTCACTTGGTGATGAGGGGTCTCAAGGTCCAACTGATAAAATCTCCATATTGAAAACTAAGGATTATAAGCTTCCTCTTGAAGAACCAAAAATTGAAGAGGGTTCAGATACAGACATGAGGAAAATGGCTTATAGATCCTTTGTATCAGATGATGATTTTGTGAAATCTCTAGAATTCAGAGCCTTCTTGTACAAACAGAAGGGAAAAGAAATAAGATAATCTATTGAAAATGTAACACCGAATAATGAGGATCAATTATTGAATAATTTAAAGCTAAGTGTGGAAAAGGAAATGAAAGATATGACCACAGAGAGAGGGAGAATTTTTTTAGAAGATTCAGTTGTCATGATTTTCCCAGGATTGGATCTAAACTCTTCCCTTGTTTTTGATAGTTTCTTCAAGGATAACAATGCTACACATAAGCTTAGCCCTGAGGGAGTGACATAAGTGTATACAGGATCAAAGTATAACCCCGATGAAGGTTCCCTTATGATCAGGGCCTTGTATCCACCACATAAGAAGTCTATTATTATTGACACTGAAAAGGATTTTGGATATGTCCTGACACTAAAATTTGGAGAATTTGATCATGTGGCTACAAGTGAGATTGGAATCAATGTTACCAAGCTAAATAAATCCCAGATCCAAACATTGATCAAAAAAAAGGAAATGTATAAAATAAACAATGAAAGGATACTTAGGGAAAATGATCGCTTGAAGGATATGATTGAGAACACATTGAAAGGATCCACTAGGTTGTTGACTCAAGGATAAATCTCTCAAACAAAGGACAAGTGGGAAGGATCAGATGTATATTCTCAAGGAAAATTTGATACACTTTCTGTAGTGATTAGAAAAAGACAGGCTAACTTGATGGTTTGGCTGAGAAAACTCCGGGGAACTCACTCAAACAATTATGTTGCAAAGCAGGAGCATAAAAGAATTAGTGACAGAATCCAAGAGAAATTTCAAGAAATACAGAACAGAGATACTCTTGATAACCAAGCTATCACTACTGCTAAGGAAATCATAAGAAAGCATGAAGATTACTCTGAGGAACTTCAAGGAGATGCAAAAGGATTAATTGATGCCACAAATGAAGGAATACCAACACTGTTTGAAAATGATGGAAAAACAAAAGAAAAGACTAAATGGATTGAACAATACGATTTGATACTACAAAATAACAATACGATTTGATACTACAAAATATTTTGGAAGTGGCTACAGGTAAAGACTCGACATTGGATGAAGAATGCGAGCATAATGAGAAAATGGTGAACATGGAGATGGCAGTCAGGAATGTGTTAGGAGATGTTGATACTCACAAAAGACGAGATTATCTGGACCATCTATTAAAAGTTCACTTATGGCTAACTAGAGCCTAATTATTTATGTTTAATCATTGTTAGTTGTTTTTATTATCAAAAGATATTTCATGAAGGGGTGTGTCCCTTCAAAGTTTTGATATATATAAATCTGTTACATAGTGACAAAAGGGATAGGCGAATAGGGATAGATAGATAGTAAAAAACTTCTATGATGTTTACATTTCAAAAGACTATGTTGTAAGTATGATTTGAGGAGATCAATGAAAAAAATTTGAGTCTATGGCTTCATATTGGTATCAACAGTTTGTTAAATATATTTAGTTATATGGTTGTCTCTGGCATAATATTTTTTTATTATTTAAGTTGATATATCAAGGATATTTTTTATTTATCAAAACATATTTTTGTTCTTGTGTGATGTGATTAATTGGCTTATTTTAGAGAATTAAAACCCTTTTAATCTAATACAGTAATCTAGAAGTATTAAAGCAGTTCACAAGGTAATGGTATACAATAATATTACAAAATAGGGCTAAAGATAATGCCATATGTAGGGAAGACAATGCTATTTTAGTAAAAAAGTGTAAAAGAAAACATAGAAACAATGTTTAACAATGCTTCAATGATGGCTTTTATAAAAGATGCTAGAACAATGATAGTGATAAAGAACATATATGCAATCAGTAAATAGTCTAGAGGAGCTATCAAGAAAAGATCATTGTCAAAGTAAAGCAATGATGGTGGTGGAGCTTTTAATTTC